>JAPXFY010002278.1:17500-28404 GCA_030674185.1 Monoplex corrugatus
GGACAGAGAAAGATAGAAAATTGATTTATATATGCCATGTCCTTCTCCACACCTCTCCACATGTTGTTCCCATACAGAGCCAGAGCTACACAAACTGTGAAGACAACTTCTGTTTTCAATTTTTATTCTGTCATCACCCAACAGATCATTTCCTGAGGTGCCATTTTGTCTGTGAACCTGTGTCTGCTTGATCTTTCCTAATCTTTCATGTAGGAGCTGGGATAATGAAAACTTGATATACTCTAAACTCAATAACCATACGTCTTCTTGACTTTGAAAGCTTTGGGGTACGTAGTAAGTACTTGTGAATAACATCAATTTTGAAATGAATGTGTATGTATGCATGGCGTGTGTGTGTGTGTTTGTGTTTGTGTGTGTGTGTGTGTGTGTGTGTGTGTGTGTGTGTGTGTGTGTGTGTGTGTGTGTGCGTGTGTGTGTGTCTGCATGTGTAGGTATGCGTGGCAATGTGTGTTTCTATGTGTGTGTGTGAGAGAGAGGGAGAGAGAGAGAGAGAGAGAGAGAGACAGACAGACAGACAGACAGACAGACAGACACGGAGAAAGAGAGACAGACAGACAGACAGACAGACAGATAGACAGACAAACAGACAGACAGATAAAATATACTCATAAATGCCATGGCCTCTCTCCACACCCTTCCACATGTTGTTCCCATATGGAGTCAGAGCTACAAAGATTGTGAAGACAACTTCTGTTTTCAATTGACATTCTTTTGTCATGTCTGATCAGTCCCAAGGCACCATTTTCTCTATGAACCTGTCGTCTGCTTGATCTTTCCAAATCTTTTATGTAGAAGCTGGGATAATGAAAACTTGTCCTACTCGAAACTCAATAACCATACGTCTTCTTGACTTTGAAAGCTTTGGGTACGTAGTAAGTACTTGTGAATAACAGCAATTTTTGAAATGAATGGTCTTACGTGTGTGTGTGTGTGTGTGTGTGTGTGTGTGTGTGTGTGTGTGTGTGTGTGTGTGTGTGTGTGTGTGTGTGTGTGTGTGTAGTGTGTGTGTGTGTCTGTGTGTGTGTGTGTGTGTGCTGCTTGATGGTTCAAACACGCTATGGACATGTAGTGTCTGGGTTTTTTTGGTGAAGTATCTGTCACCAGAGACACCTGTCTGCCATGTCATGGATGTTTGAGGACAGATGGTTAGTGGTGATAGTGTTGAACAAATATTCATCACTAAAATACAAACCTGTCTTTCATTACACAGGGAGGTATACAGCATTTGATAGAAAAAGAGAATCATCTCAAATTGCTTGATAATACATCCTGTGTTGTTCTTGACATGCAGTAAACGTGTAATTGTTTGTGGTTTTCTCTTACAGTCTGAAGTTTAACAATAACGACTTAGTCAAGACATACTTTCTTTATTTTATGGTTCTGTTGTTCTTTGTTTGCTTGTTTGTTCTTTGTCTGTTTCTCTCTCTGTGTTTCTCTCTCTTTTTTTCTCTCTCTCTCTCTCCTCTCCCTATCTCTTTTTGTATGTGTGTGTCGGTGTTTATTCATCTCTGTTATTCATGTATATGTTTGTGTGGTGTGTAGATGTACAGATTTGTATGTGTGTGTATGTGTGCGTGGTGTGAGTGTGTGTATGTGTGCACGCGCGCGTGTGTGTGTGTTCGTATATGAGTGTTGCAAGTGTGTGTGTGTGTGTGTGTATGCATGAGAGACACAGAGAGAGAGAGAGAGAGAGACAGAGACAGAGACAGAGAGACAGAGACAGAGAGACAAAGAGAGAAAGAGAGAAAATTTCTTTATAAATGCCATGGCCCTTCTCAACATCTTTCAACTTGTTGTTCCCATATAGAACCAGGGTTACAAAAACTGTGAAGACAACTTCTGTTTTCAATTTACATTCTTTCATCGCCCATCATATCAATTTCCAGAGGTGCCATTTTGTCTACGAATCTTGTCGTCTGCTTGATCTTTCCAAAACCGTCATGTAGGAGAGGGGATAATAAAAACTTGTCATACTCTAAACCCAATAACCATACATCTTCTTGACTTTGAAAGCTTTGGGGAATGTAATAAGTACTTGCGAATAACATCAATTTTGGAATGAATGGTCTTACGTGGGTTCTGCTTGATGGTTCAAACACGCTGTGGACATGTAGTGTCTGGGTTCTGTGGTGAAGTATCTGTCACCAGAGACACCTGTCTGCCTTGTCATGGAAGTTTGAGGACAGATGGTTAGTGGTGATCGTGTTGAACAAATTCTCGTCACTGAAACACAAACCTGTCTTTCAGTACAGAGGGAGAGAGGCAGCATTTAATAAAACAAATCTCAAATTGTTTGATGAATCATCCTGTGGTGTTCTTGACATGCAGTTAACATGTAATTGTTTGTGGTTTTCATTTACAGTCTGAAGTTTAAGAATGATGACTTAGTCAAGACATGCTTTCTTTATTTTATGGTTCTGTTGCAGTTTGTTTGCTTGTTTTTTTCTTTGGTTCTCTCTCTCTCTGTCTCTGTCTCTCTCTGTCTCTCTCCCTATCTCTCTTTCTGTTTTGTCTTTGTCTGTCTGTCTGTCTGTCTCTCCCCCTTTCCACCCCCTCTCTCTCTCTCTCTTTGTATGTGTGTGTGAGTGTGTTTATTCGTGCTTGCGTATTTGTATGTATGTGTGTGCGTGGTGGTGTATGTGTGTGTGTGTGTGTGTGTGTGTGTGTGTGTGTCTGTGTGTGTGTGCGCGCGCACGTGCGTGTGTGTTTGTGCATGCGTGCGTGTGTGTGTGTGTATGTGTGTGTGGGGTGTGGGTGTGGGTGTGTGGGTGTGGGTGTGGGTGGGTGTGTGTGTCTGATATTCCTCTTTTGACTGTGTTCCTTGTCATTATAATTATTCCATCTTTTTCAACGCTGCTCTAACTTCATTTATGTTTCATTACTCGTGGTCCTGTAACGTTGTTTTTATTTTATTATTATTATTATTGTTTTTGTTTTGTTTTGTTTTGTTTTTCTTCTAATGACGTATTCTTCCTTTCTGTCATCATCAAAAGGATGTTTAATGTACTCTCGTCATCTATCTAATTTTTTGTCTGTTTGTACAATAATCGTACACTGTTTAGATTTTAAACAACCAGTTGACGTGCACGATTTTTGTTCTAGTGGACAACGTCTTAAATGTTTCGTAGGAAATATATTTTGCATCAGGTAGATTCGTATGGATGGCCATAATCGCAAATGCCATGTGACAAGGCACATAATGATGATGATGATGATGATGATGATGATGATGATGATGATGATGATGATGATGATGATGATGATGATGATGATGATGATAAAGACAATCTCCCTAAGTACAATGATTCACACCCTGCCCCCCCCTCCCCCCCTCCTCTCTCTCTCTCCAAAAATTTATCTCAGATTGTTTAGTGAATTACTTTGCTTCTGACATGCATTAAGTGTGTAATTGTTTATAGTGTTGGCTTACGGTGTAAAAACATGAGATGCCACAAATTAGTCAAGACATTTTTTTTTATCGTCTAATTCTGTTCTGGCTTGTGTTTCTTAGCGTGGTTCCTGTGCGTAAGTGTTTGTGTATGTGCGAGAGCTTCTTGTTGTTGTTGTTGTTGTGTATGTGTATGTAAATGTGTTTTTTCTATCTGTATGTTCGCTCTCTCTCTCTCTGTATCTGTCTCTGTCTCTGTCTCTCTTTCTGTCTCTGCCTGTCGCTGTATGTGTTCGTTCGTTATTTCTTTTAACGTCTATTCACATACGTGTAAAGGATGAATGATTGGACATCTTTTCCTTTGTTGCATTCTTGGCCAGGCAGTCAACTTTTTCATTGTCTTTAGTACCAATGTGAACAGGAATCCAGGCAAAAACAATGTGGCAACCTTCAGGTGTAAGAGTGGAAAACAGTTCAAAGAATTTCAGAAGCACCAGATGACTAATATTTTAGCCAGCAATTACCTGCAAAGCAGAAAGGGAGTCTGAAAAGACGAGAAAGTCTTTATGCCTGTAATGGAACATCATTTGTGATAAAAACCAGAGCAGTCAGTTCTGTGGTATCGGCAGAATTCTCAGAGAGAATGTGTTTTGACAATGATCGATTGGGAATATAACAGAACAGAAAGCAACAGCAGCAAGATCTTCATCAGATCTTGATCCATATGTGAATACTTCATGGGCTGACAAAAAAATTATGACAGAGTTCTGCATGAAACGACTGGTGCCGATACGCCAATGAATTGGTAGAGATGGACAAACGAACAGACATATAGACAGATAGACAGACAGACAGACAGACAGACAGACAGATAGGCACACATACGTCGAGAGTAGTGTAAAAATGTCTTTTTTCAAAAATGGGGACGAAAAAAGAAAACATTATTACAAAAGTGATGCTCTGTGTATTATATGCAACCTAAATTATAAATGGTCTTCAAACAAAATGCCACCTATGTTGCAATAAAGAATATGCCACCGCGTGCTATTCAGCAAACTAAATACTTCTGTACTTAAGGTACCTGGGCCTGTCATATATCTAGATATACCCTGAAGCCAGTCTATACTGTAGTCATTTATGCAAATCAGCATGTGATTCCAACCACTTCAGTAGCTCTCTCTCTTGGGATTGTTTTCGTTTTTCTGCCAGTGTGTTAAAGGTGTACACGAATGGATTCAGAGCAGAGTTTAAGGGCAGTATGAAGATAGCCAAGCCAACATTTACTTCTCCAGGCATGGGAATGCCAGCCAATGCCAAAAATCCACACAGTCCAATGGGAAACCAGCACATGAAGTCTGTTACAGCCACAGTGATTAACCGCCGTGCTATAATCATATCTCGTGATGCTTTGGTCGTGTTAGTTCTCAGTGCATTTTTCTGTACTGACCAGTAGATAAAAGCTTGGCCAGCTGAGATCAGCACAAACAAAACGAAATTAAATACGATCAAAACCCCAAAGGAATAAACTCGTCCTTTAAAACGTTTGTGGGTGACTGGGAGAGGAATACATATACCTGTCTGACTGTAGAACTTCCAGTGTGATGTCACTGGAAGTAAAGGTAACAAGGCAATAAGCCAACCGATTAACCAAGTCAACTGACAAGCAACTGCTGCTGATTTTTTCTCAAATCGCAAGGTGCTGAATGGAAAGTGAAGAACAATAAAACGATCCAGTGTGATGAGCCAGATGGTCAGAGCTGATACTTCACTGGACAGCAGAGACAGAAAACCGGCCACCTTACAGGCCACACTACTTGTCCATGTGTCACCATAATAAAGATATCTACCACGGAACAGTTCATCAGCCACACCAATAATAGCAATATAGACACCCATCAGAAAGTCAGCCATGGTCAGGTTGGTGACAAACACACTGAAGCCACTTGAAGAAACTTTTTTCTGTGCACACAACCGTACAACAAAACAAAAGATGTTACCAGTCACTGACAGATAGCTGATCAGCCAGAGAAACCCTCGGTACATTGCTGACTGTAATAGATCTTCACACGACGAAATTTCGTCTTTGGGGGAATAGCAAAACGTATCATCAAAGTTATGTGGTAGTATTTCATTACAGCACAATTTAGAATTCATTGTCGATATGACATGGAGGTGGAAAAGATCTTTGAATATATCAGGTGGAAATGTTTCCACAGGACTACCTTCCATGTACAATTCCGTTAACTTTGGTGTAAAACGAAAACCATCAGTGCTGATAGCATTGATTGTAGTAAACGTCAAATTCAATTTCCGCAGTTTTAAGAACTTGGACAAGGCTTTGGTGTCAAACACTGTCAGTGTGGTGTGTGACAGGTCTATCGTTGTGAGTGCACTTTGCTGAACATCAGACGAGGGATCAGAATGTAATGAGATGACGGGATTGTTGGACAGGGACAGTGTGTGTAGATTTTCTAAACCAACAAAATATGTCATGTTGACATGTTGTAGTTTGTTGCCAGTGAGATCAAGAAACTGTAAGTTGGGCAACCTCATGTTAAATAGGACAATCAAAGAACAGTGGGCAAGAATCAGACGAATAAGATAAGTATGATTACTCACATCAGACAGACTCATTCCTGTACCTGTGACATCCAAGTAACGGAGCTGTGGGAAGAGGTGAGCAGAGAAAGGTTGATGGCACAGAAATGTGTGACCTTGACACAGACAGCCCACAGGACAGGTCACATCACACGACAATTCATCATCATACAGTTGACAGTGAGGCCAGCCATCACACAGGTGGTCAACATGTAGACATATCATGGAAATTCTGCATCGAAAGAATCCTGGACATGACAATTCATGACATCCCTCTTCGTCCTCATGGTCCATACAGTCGTACATTTCATTGCACCGTGTGTAGACAGGCAGGCAGTTATTGAAATTACCAGGACATCGATAGTGGGTGGCAGGACAGGATTCATTGGATTCTATTGGGACTGAAATAAAAGAGTTGATACCATCGAAATCGATTAGAACACGAGATGGAAAAAATGGTGACCAGACAAAGTCCTTGTGTCTGTACTCAACACAGTTCAGCTCATCTGATTCGTCCAGACAATGGACCACTTTGTCACAGACAAAATCATAAGACACACACTGACCATTAGTACACGTAAACATGATGACACAGGGAGGGTGTATACAGACAGACTCGTCACTCTTATCCTGACAGTCTTGTAGGAAGTCGCATACCAGGGTGTATGACAGAGTGGTGACGTCATCATCACAAGTAAACAAAGGGACAAAAGTGACGTGACCACGTGTTGAATCAGACTCACCATGTGTGTGTGATAAGTAATCAGAAAAAGTACAAGATGTGTGATCTTGACCACACACATCCATATTGCTTTGAACCACACAGGAGAAAAACATGTGTCACGTGACCACCCGGGCATGTCGTTAGAAATTGGTACCTGTGCAAAGCAAATGGAGTCCTGGTCAATGTTATTGCTTGTGATGGATGGTGAGGCTGATTTTTCCTAACTTCACAAACTAAAGAGTTGTCACCTCTACGCCAAGTGCAGCTCCCTCTCGCAAACTGATGGCCATTTCTGAAGATACATTGTTTATCTCCACTGAGAAGAATACGGTCAGATTGAAGCTGCACAGAATTGTAAAGGACGGTCCTGTCAACAGCAATCACGTTCTTTCTGTAAATGTTGGGAAAAGACATGTCGCCAGTGCTTAAGCCGACCCAAACGTGTGTGGAGAGATACCGATATGGGCTGGTTAAATTGTTTATCGTCCCTGACCAGTTCTCATCACATTTGGGCATGCTCAACGTGCCCCCCAAAGACTTGCAGTAGTTGTTAGATAGCTGATGCAAATCTGCTGTATTACCGTCTATATCTTCAGCACGGACGAATTTATAACAACAGTTACATAACGCCACCAAACCCTGACAGTCAGGACTGCTGAAGGGACAGTGTTCTGTTTCGTCCTGTCCCTCTTCACACTCTGTCCTCATGTTACAGTCCAGGTGATGCTGAAAGCTGGAATAGTAATCAGCAGAACAGTTGAACAAACCACTGGACAACCTTTCGGGTGTTTGACTTTCAGGGTGAAAGGAAAAGAAGAGTCTGAAACACTGTATGTTTAGGCAGTGATTGTTAAAGTATCGAACCGTGAGTCTTGAGGTGTAGAACACACAATTATACCACCGTTGGTTCAGATCATCCCATAACTTGGTTTCATATCTAGTATCGTAGCGTGCATACACACTGACCATTACTGTTTGACAGTACTTGAAAGTTTTTCTCAAGGTGATCATACTGGAATGTCCAGTTGGGACAGAGATGTGTCTGGTCATGTAAAACGCCTGCCTAGAGTGCTGTGTACCGTAATTTCCTTTAGGGGTGATGAAGCCTGATAACGATGAGGTCTTCATCAACAGCAGGTTGTGCAGCAAAGAATTGTTTCCTGAAAACAAACCAGCACCCCAACAACATCGAACTCACCCACAAACCAAAATCAAAAGCAGAGAGAAAGAGAGAGAGAGAGAGAGAGAGAGAGAGAGAGAGACAGACAGACAGACAGACAGACAGACAGACAGACAGAGACAGAGAGAGAGAGAGAGAGAGAGAGAGAGAGAGTTTAAACCTCAGACCTCAGAATACTTAATTCTTCAAGGATAGTAAAATTAGGTCCCACAGGACCTGTCTTACAGTAGGTACGTGGCACTCTACACACAAAATAGGAGCCTTACAAATGAACCCTAACGCATAAATGTTGAGCAAGTTATGAAAATGAGTTGTGATTAAGTATTGACTTTTACATATATGCCAATGCTTCAAGCTCTTTACAAAACATGTAGAGACAAAGGCAGACATGTGTAAATAAACATATGTCAACCCTTAAAAATAACAACAATAAGATATCAACTAAGTAACATAAGCCTTGAGAGTCACGGAGTTATCTCCCATGTAGAATTTCTCAAACCCAACACAGTTTGCGCTATCTTATTCTTATACCAAAGGAAATAAGAGGGAAGCAGGGAGAATTTTAAATATGCCTTTGTCTCTACACTTTTTTGAAGAGCGTGAAGCATTGGCGTATATATGTAAAAGTCAATACTTAATCACAACTCATTTTCATAACTTGCTCAACATTTATGCGTTAGGGTTCATTTGTTAGGCTCCTATTTTGTGTGTGGAGTGCCAAGGAATGTTCTGAGCTTACCACTTTATGCTTTGTGGCTGCGTCTATGCTAGCTGAATGGGTAGCGCAAACTGTGTTGGGTTTGAGAAATTCTACATGGGAGATAACTCCTTGACTCTCAAGAGTTATGTTACTTAGTTGATATTTAAAATTCTCCTTGCTTCCCTCTTATTTCCTTTGGTATAACAATAAGATAACAACATTGCTAGAAGTTGTATCAGTATTATAATAACAGGTAAATTACAGAAATTACAGACATAGAATCAGAACAAAAGAAAGTGGTCGTGGAAGCATTAAGAACAACCAAGAACAACCAAAGGAAGCATTAAGAACAACCAAAGGAAGGGAAGAAGGGAAGATATGTCAACTGACACAACGATGAAAATAGGTTGACCATAGCGTATGCCCTGCCATAGAAGTTATAAAAAGATTTGCAATAAAGTATCATTTTCCAGTTTTCATTCAAAAATGTTGGATGTGTGTGTTCATTCCTGAATAAACAGTCCCCTGAGGAAGGCCACTGGCCGAAGTACTGGGCTCAAAATTCTAGTTTGTTGTCTTGTTTCTTTGGTTTATCTACAATATATATATATATATATATATATATATATATATATATATATATATATATATATACATATATATATATATATATACATATATATATATATATGTGTGTGTGTGTGTGTGTGTGTGTGTGTGTGTGTGTGTGTGTGTGTGTGTGCAGTCGATTAAGTGCATTGCGAAAGCATAAGATGAAGGCAGATACACTCAAAGCAAGTACACATTAACCCCTTACAATAACAATGTGTAGTTTACATGAATTCAGTTTATTGCCATTTAGTTCTAGCCCTTTATTTCTGCTTTCTGTGTCTTTTATAATCACATTGTTTTTAAGTCTTTTTCATTTTTGTGCAGTTAGAGCGGTATCATCCACATGACGAAAATTGTTTATAATTTTTCCTCCAACGTTTATCCCAGGACATTCTTTTAGGTTTCTCAAGATGATTTCGCTGTTAAATGAAAAGAATCCGGTGACAGAACACATCCCTGCTTAACCTCTCTTTTGATATTTTGGAAAGAACATATCGTTTTCTATTCTCATTGCTGCTGTTTGTACCCAATACAATTCCTTATTATTGTGAAATATTTTCTATTAATACTGAGCTCTTCCAGTTTATTGATCAGTTCTTTGTGCCTCACCCAACCAAAGGCCTTGGTGTAGTCAACAAAATAAAAACACAAATCTGTATTCATTTCAACTTATATTTCTATGCGAGTTCTTTGGATGCATATGGCATTCATAGTTCCTTTTTTTGCAACAGACTTACATTGCTCTTCTGCTATTTCTGTTTTTTTAATTTTTTCCTTGTCCTCATATAAGCTAAAATTTGCACGAGTTGATTCATCTGTCTTTAACAGTCCCATGTTTTGTTTGATGTTGTTTTGGTTTGTTTTCTTCTCATTCGCTTCAGCCTAAATCTTCCCGTCGCAGGACTGTGGTCAGTTTTGCAGTTTGTGCCTAGTAGTGTTTTTGTTTGTTTGTTTGTTTTTGTTTGTTTGTTTGTTTTTCGCTATCAGTAAAGAATTTCTAAATCTATTAATCAAGATGTAATCAGTTTGGTTTCTTGTGTTGTTTCCTGTATTCATCCCTTCCATTTTCTTTTGTTAGGTTGCTCAAACCAAGTGTTTCCTATTATGAATTTATTAAATTTTACTTGTGCCTATTCAACAAGTTTCTCTCCCATTTCATTTCGTGTGCCAAGGACATGAGGTCCAATTATGTCATTCACTTTTTCCTAACCCTCTTCAGCATTAATGTCTCCCATTATTATTGTGATATTCTGTCATCACACAGAGCCGTGGCTGTCTCTAATTCTATATATAGAAGTTGTCAATTTGTTTTCAGTACATGTGGATGCTGGTGTATATACTTGGATGATGTTCACATCAAATAGCTTGCCCTCCAATCTAACTAATAAAACTCGGTCTGATATAGCCCAGAATCTATTGACAGACTTTGACTGTCATTGTCCATTATGATGCCCCATCATCATCATCATCAGGTGCCCTGCCGCATGGCGTTGGCGACCATAGACTTCCAACCATCTCTATCTCTTGTTGCCCCCAGCATCTCCCCCACCCTCTTCATCCCCAGCCACTCTGCAAGTCCGTCCAGCATTCTCTCCCTGGGTCTACCTGGTGCACTCTTTCCCTCCAGCTTTCCCGTTGTGACCAGGTGCTCCAAATCCCCCTTCCTCATAAAATGGCCTAT
>JAPXFY010002279.1:12500-15000 GCA_030674185.1 Monoplex corrugatus
GTGCGTGCGTGCGTGCGTGTGTGTGCGTGTGTGTGTGTGTGTATGTGCGTGCGTGCGTGTGTGTGTGTGTGTGTGTGTGTGCGTGTGTGTGTGTGTGTGTGTGTGTGTGTGTGTGTGTGTGTGTGTGTGTGTGTGTGTGTGTGTTACAAAAATGCGTCGAAAAGATTTTCTCATGTGTGCCTGCATAAATCATTACCAAACTTGGGTCACATATGTAAACAGTCAAGAAGCGTCGTGAATGAACTAATTTGGAGGACAAAGCGGACGAGCCTAAAATCAACACTGTTTGGGTCAACCAAGAACATTTTCTCAAGAACCTTGTGAAAAGATTTACATGTTGTTTTTAGGAAGATTTACATGTTGTTTTTAGGAAGATTTACATGTTGTTTTTAGGAAGATTTACATGTTGTTTTCAGGAAGATTTACATGTTGTTTTTAGGAAGATTTACATGTTTTTAGGAAGATTTACATGTTGTTTTCAGGAAGATTTACATGTTGTTTTTAGGAAGATTTACATGTTGTTTTTAGGAAGATTTACATGTTGTTTTTAGGAAGATTTACATGTTGTTTTTAGGAAGATTTACATGTTGTTTTTAGGAAGATTTACATGTTGTTTTTACTGTTGTGGAAATCTACTATTGTCCTCGATGCACGTCAAGTTTCTCACTTCCTCCTCCCCACGGCGAAAGTTTTTGTGAGATCACACTTTTGATACGCAGACGACACCGTGCTAGTTACAGAAAATGAAAGGGACCTACAAAATCTTGTGAATATACTAAAAATAGAAAGCAAAAGTAAGGGGTTGGAGCTAAATAGCAAGAAGGCTGAAGTCATGGTAAACTGTAAAAAAAACATGAAATCCCCTCATGCAAAATAACTTTGAGACAGGTTGATAAGTTTAAATATCTTGGAACGATCAATTCACCAGACAGCAGATGCACATCAGAAACAGCCAGCAGATTCGGCCAAGCCAAAACAGCATTCAAGAAGATGAAAAGCATTCTTACCAAGAAATCCCTATCAGTTAACATCAGGAAGAGAGTTCTTGAATGTTATAAATAACCGGGAATATTATACAGTTGTGAGGAATGGACAGTCAACAAGCAAAGCCAGAACAAGACTGAGGCAGCCGAGATGTGGTTTCTAAGAAGAATGTTGAGAGTTCCATGGACAGCAAAGAAAACAAACGAGACAGTTTTGATGGAGGCAGACACAAGAAGCTCATTCATGTGGAAGATTAGGAAAAGACAGGCAACATTTATAAGCCATTTTATGAGGAAAGGGGAATTGGAGCACATGGTTACAACAGGAAAGCTGGAGGGAAAGAGAGCACCAGGTAGACCCAGGGAAGAAAGTGGACGGACTTGCAGAGTGGCTGAAGACAGAGAGGGCGGAAGATGTGCTTGCAGCAACAAAGGATAGATACATATGGAGGGCCATGAACGCCAACGCCATGTGGCAAGGCACTTGATGATGATGACACTGAACGTGCTCAGTACAATATAATTATAGACTTTATGTCAGTTCTTTTTACTAAAAGAGAAATTATTTATAATGCCTATTGTCGGTATTTTCATAGTTTTTTTTTTTATCTTTACATGTTTATCATCAGCGCTGTCAAAAGCCAGGACTTATCTTTCAAGCTGTCTTTTAGAAAGTAACAAACCGTGGCAGGAGAAACAATAGGAGCTAGTTGGGAGTGAGCATCCGTTGTTAGTAGTGTAGATATGTCGGTAATATGATTTGCAGGATGAAATGAAAAATGATAGCAAATATCTCACAGATCCTTTTTTATTTGCTGTGACATCAAAAGTCTCATTGTGCATGGGTTGCTAGAGTGAGAGAGGGGGGTGGAGACAGAGACTGACAGGGGGAGAGAGAAAGAGAGAGACAGACAGACAGACAGACAGAGACAGAGACAGAGAGACAGACAGAGACAGAAAGAGAGAGGGACAGAGACAGACAAAGAGAGACAGACAGACAGATAGACAAAGAAGGAGAGACAGACAGACAGACAGACAGACAGACAGAGACACAGAGAGAGAGAATCCTAAACTTAAAGTTCAGTCCTGAATCAAAAGAATAAGCACCTAATTGTTTGTCATCAGAATGTGAGAGGCATGCACAGGGATAAACAAACAGAAGCAGACAGATAAATCACAAAAACAAACAGCTTTTATATTCACACAATATTATTCTAGAAAGAGTGCAGGAAAGGCAGTAGACATTTCCAAAACAGAATAATAAGCATTTTGTTTATAATAGGATTGCAATGAGATACTGTGTCCTTGATAGAAAGAACGTTCGGCCTTCGAAGAAAAACTCTCAACATACTGGCTAAATGGCTGTGTAAATACAACTTACCAGGTTCTACAACGATCAGTTTCGATCTCACACGCGCACTAGTGATGACTCAAATTCTCTATGCTATCGAAATTGTGTACAAATGATGTTGACAAGCTAATGAATGAACACTTGCCTCTGCATAGCTATCATGTCA
>JAPXFY010002279.1:22500-28393 GCA_030674185.1 Monoplex corrugatus
TCTCTCTGTCTCTCTCTCTCTCTCCGCCCCTCTCTCTCTCTCTCTTTCTTTCTTTCTTTTTTTCTTTCTCTCTCTCTCTCTTTCTCCGTCTCTCTCTCTCTGCACCCCTCTCTCTCTCTTTCTTTCTTTCTTTTTTTCTTTCTCTCTCTCTCTCTCCCTCTCTCTCTCTCTCTCTCTCTCTCTCTCTCTCTCTGCGCCCCTCTCTCTCTTTCTTTCTTTTTTTTTTCTTTCTCTCTCTCTCTCTCTCCCTCTCTCTCTCTCTAAGAAACTTTATGTTGCATTTGTGGATTTTAGGAAGGCATTCGATTCTGTGAATCGTAATAATCTTTGGAATATATTACGTAAAAGTGGTGTGAATGGAAAATTATATATGGCCCTAAGAGGAGTTTATAACTCAGTGTTTGCATGCGTGCGTGAGAAGTGTGTATATTCAGATTATTTTGAATGCCCTAAAGGAGTGAAACAGGGGTGTCAATTGAGTCCTCAATTGTTTTCATTTTTCATTAATGAATTAGCAGTGGAACTGTCAAGAAAAGGCAGGCATGGCATTCAAATTATCCCTGGGGTTATTGAGATATTCCTATTGCTGTTTGCAGACGATGTTATTCTTCTCTCTGGTACAGTCAAAGGCTTACAAAACCAGTTAAATGTCTTAAAGGAAGAATCGGATCGACTAGCTTTAACAGTTAACATGGATAAAACTAATATTATGATTTTCAGGAAGGGTGGACATTTATCAAAACACGAAAAATGGTTCTATGGAATTAACGAGGTTAAAGTTGTTAATTCTTATAAATACTTAGGAATGATATTTTCGACAAAATTAAGTTTAAATTATGCATGGGAAGAATCTTGTAATAAAGGGAAAAAGGTGTTATTGAAATTCTAAAATCCTTACGGAAGCTCAATTCTATTGATTGTAATTTATATTGGAAAATGTTTGATACACAGATAGAACCTTTACTTACATATGCAGCTGAAGTATGGGGTCTTACTGTAAATTCACATATGGAAAAAGTGCATACATATGCTATAAAACGTTTTTTGGCTGTACCAATTCACTCTTCTAATACTGTTTTATATGGAGAAACTGGAAGATATCCTTTATACATTAGAACCTTTGTGAAGAGTATTAAATACTGGTTGAAATTGTTAAGGCTTCCACAATCTCGGTTATGTAAACAGGCATATGAAATGATGGTTACTCAAATGGAAATAGGAAAACAGAACTGGGCCTATCAGGTAAAAAAGGCTTTATCAGAACTTGGGTTTGGAATCGTGTGGTTGTCCCAGGGAGTAGGAAATGAGTGTCAGTTTATTAATGAATTTAAAGACAGGCTTATTTGTTCGTTTAAACAAAATTGGCACTCAGATATGGAAAACAAAGAAAAATATAGTTGGTTCTTCTCATTTAAAGATGTTTTTCAAACCGAAAAATATCTCAGTGTTGTTACGGATAAATGGCAAAGAACTAATTATGCAAGATTTAGATTAAGAACACTTGGTTTCAATGCAAATAAAAATTGGTTTCAACCTGGGACGTCCACAGTATATCCTTGCCCCTTATGTGGAAACAATGTCGATAATGAAAAACACTTTTTATTCCAATGCCAAATTTTTGACACAATACGTGGAAAATGCAAAGTTTTTGAATCCGACATGGCCAAAAGACAAGATGTTGTATCTATTTTGTCGTCTGATGACGAAGTCATAATCAAATCAGTGGCACTATACATTGCGGAAGCACAAAAAATAAGACATAAACACTTACAAGCCCGACAATAGTGCTAGACAATATCATACTGGGATTAATTTAATCTCTTTTGACTGATGTGGGCTATATCACGTTAACTCCAAAAGAAGCCGCTTTATTATAGACTCTGTTTTGTAAAGAGCTGTTTTCATTTGCTTTATTTTGCTCTGTTTGCCGATAATTTAAGAGTAGCTAATAATATGAAAATAATGGTATATTTGTAGAATATGTTAGAAGTGGATATTGAAAGGGTATATAGACACTTAAGGGTCTACTATACATGTTAACAAAAACAAAAAAACAAAAACAAACCAAAAAACAAATAAATAAAAGGCATAGTGATGTCCCTTGTTAACAGAGTATTTTGGGGCAGTTATGTGAAGATTATATTATTATCACTAAATGTAAGGTTTGGGTGGTCTAGCCCAGATGTTTTATCATATTACTGTTTTGATGTGTGTGTGTGTGCGCACGAGCGCGCGCCCGCGTGTGAGTGTATATGGATGCGTGTGTGTGGGTGTGGGTGTGTGAAAAAGATTTTGGTTTGTCTAAACCTAGACAAATTATTGGCCTGAATGTCGGAACACTGTTCTGATATTTTTTGTTGTTATTTTCTTTGTATTATGTAGTAGTGGTAAAATGGATGATTGTTCATTATATATGATTTGAATATGTTCGACTGTTCAAGGAATGGATGTTCGATATTTTTTTTGATTATGCGTGAAGAATTTGCGCACATACAAAGAGTGGATTATGTGTCGCCTACTGGAAAATTGTTATCCCCCTTGTCAAAAGACCTTTTCGGGTAATGACAATAAACAGTTTCAGTTTCAGTTTCAGTTTCTCTCTGCGCCCCTCTCTCTCTTTCTTTCTTTCTTTTTTTTTCTTTCTTTCTCTCTCTCTCCCTCTCTCTCTCTCTCTCTCTCTCTCTGCGCCCCTCTCTCTCTTTCTTTCTTTTTTTTCTTTCTCTCTCTCTCTCTCCTCTCTCTCTCTCTCTCTCTCTCTCCTGCGCCCCTCTCTCTCTTTCTTTCTTTCTTTTTTTTCTTTCTTTCTCTCTCTCTCCCTCTCTCTCTCTTTGCGCCCCTCTCTTTCTTTCTTTTTTTTCTTCTCTCTCTCTCTCTCTCTCTCTCTCTCTCTCTCTCTCTGCGCCCCTCTCTTTCTTTCTTTTTTTTTTTCTTTCTGTCTATTTCTCTCTTTCTCTCTCCCTCTCTCTCCCTGTCTCTCTGTCTCATTGTCTCTCTCTCTCCCTGTCTCTCTCCCTCCCTCTCTGTCTCCCTGTTTCTCTTTCTGTGTCTTGTCTCTCTCTCATTGTCTCTGTCTCTTAGTGCATCTGTTAATGCTGCTGAGGTAATTGAATTCATTGACTGGTTCGAGTTCAGTGCCCCTGATGTTGATGCCAAGTTTACCAGCTGTTCTGCTGACCTTCATCATCAGCCAAGACTGAGAGGTTAACGAAGAATATTAGAGGTATCTGAACGTTTGGGTATGGCTGGAATGAAGAGGAAAAAAAAAAGATGGGGTTCAGACTCTCTGAAGTGGTTACGTGTGGGAAGCCAACATGCAGAGATGTGTGTTTCGTTAAGTGTATGGCACTGTTGTGACGACTGACCAGTCAAGGATTCAATGTGACAACGAAGGTCAAACTTTTAGGTTAAACGCATTCAAATAAGACAAATGAAATTTTATTCCAAGATTAAACGCACTATTGGCAGTAAAGCAACTGAGGGTAAAAGAAAGAAAGTAAAAAACAACCCCCCCCCAAAAAAAAAACAACAACAACAAACAACAACAACAACAAACAAACAGAAAAAAAAACATTACAAGTAAGAAATACTGAATCTATGTAAGTAGTAAATCAAACTGGTCACGTATTTTCTTGTGCCTTTCCTTATCAATTAAAAAAAAACACGTTTAGTTAGAATATTATCTGTTTGCCTTTTTCCCCTTTTATTCATCGTAAGGTCAATAAATTATATTTCTCTGCTGTAATGTTAAAAAAAAACCCAAGAAACTCCGCACTCAGTAATAAATACTTTGTTTGATATTGAAGGAAACGGTGCTGGCAGTTTCTTCATCTTTATAAAAGACAGACAGTGAAACAAGAGCAAGCAGTTTGCAGCGTGATAAACACAGTCACGAACACAGTCTTTTTCTAATGTCTACAGTCTTCTCATATTTCTAAACCTTTATCACAAAAGGTCAATAAAGTAAACGTATGTCGTCGTGATTTTCAAAACCCATAAATAGCAACAAATACACATAATCAAGCGTTTAAAAAAAAAGTAGAAAAGAAAACGAACGTATGTTTGAGTATAGATCAGGTCATACGAAATGCCACGACATTGAAATCAATAAATTACTGCCATGGCTTGCATATTAGCAACCTTTCTTACTATTCTTTCAACAGAAAACTGCAGTCACAGAGAATGATACTGTACAACTGCAGTGTGTGTGGGGTTTTTTCCAGAGTTGTTGACCTGATTTTGTTACAGAAGTGTAGCACAATATGATCTGATTTGAATGGATACAAGACAAGACAAGACAACACAAAGACAGGCAACAACGTCTTTACAGTAGTCTGTATGAACGTGGCATAAAAAGTAGTTTACTCACACCCCGTGGGGTTAAATGTATGACCCAGGTAGGGATCTCTGCCTGCCTGCCTGTCTGCCTGCCTGCCTGCCTGCCTGCCTGCCTGCCTGCCTGCCTGCCTGTATGTCTGCCTGCCTGCCTGCCTGCCTGCCTGCCTGCCTGCCTGTATGTCTGCCTGTATGCCTGCCTGTCTGCCTGCCTGTATGTCTGCCTGCCTGCCTGCCTGCCTGCCTGCCTGCCTGCCTGTATGCCTGCCTGCCTGCCCGCCTGCCCGTATGCCTGCCTGCCTGTCTGTATGTCTGCCTGCCTGTCTGTCCGCCTGCATGCCTGCATGCCTGCCTGCCTGCCTATCTGTCTGTCTGTCTCTGTCTTTCTGTCTGTGTGTGTGTGTCTGTGTGTGTGTCTGTCTGTCTCTCCTCTCTCTCTCTTTCTTTGTCTCTCTCTCTCTCTCTCTCTCTCTCTCTCTCTCTCTCCCTCCCTCTCTCTCTCTCTCTCTCTCTCTCTTTCTCTCTCTCTCTCTCTCTCTGCCCATTCCCTCCTTTCTTCCCTGCCTTCAACCTTTTCTCTCTTCCTCATATCGTATGTCAGTTTCTGTTTTTTAAGACTATGGTCTGTAATTGAAAACGGGGGAAAAAAGCCACACCTGACAGCTTCTGAAATGCGAATGGTTACAATACGCACGAGTAAACGGCAACTAAATCAATACGCCCGACTCTGATCACATTGCACTTATCTTCAACCTTGCTGAGCTCGACAGGAAATTGTAAAAGGACAACACGGCTCGTAACAGGTTCCGTGCAATTCCATCTGGCATACATGCTGACTTGGTGTTTTTTTCTATGATTGTGTGACCTTTTGTTCGAAGAATCTTCCGTAGCATGATTTTGTTGTTGTTTTGTTTTGCCTTAGTTTTTGTATGTCTTTATTTGTTCTTTCCTTCTTTCCGATATTCCTTCTTACATCGACAACTCCCTTCCCCCCTTCCATTTCTTTTTTTTTTCTGTTTTGTTTTTGTGTCGTTTTGTTCTGTTTTGCTGTCCCTCAGTGGCACTGAACCCACACGTCTAATTCCAGCTCCACAAGACACCACCATCGCCAAGAATTTTACGGGACCCAGAGATGCCAAGCTGCCATGAAGCCACCACGCCAGAGGAGGTCCTGCACTACTGCTGGGTCTCTTTGGTAGTGTTCAACAGGGCCTTTTCTGCTTTAACTTGCTGAGGACACTGCTCGATATGTTCTTTACTACCCCCCCCCCCCCCAACCATGGGATACCACGGACTCTTTCTGTATAAATAGTATCCCCACCTTCTGGAAATTCTGTGCTAGAAATTTCCTTTTTTTTTTTCTGTCGCTCTCTGTGTTTCTGCCATGCTCCTTTGCTTTCTGTCAGCTGTTTCTGTCAGTTTGTACCTTGTTGGTCAGTTCACCGCCATGTGTTCTATTTAAAACCTTACATACTTCTTGTTTAGTGTCCATAATTGGGAACATGTATTGCCCCTATGTGTGGTTTTTGTGTGTGTGTTTTGGTGCGGTTTCCTCTCTCTG
>JAPXFY010002280.1:0-28382 GCA_030674185.1 Monoplex corrugatus
CAATCACTGTAATCAGTCATCACCTTCATCATCTATCATACAATCACTGTAATCAGTCATCACCATCATCTATCATACAATCACTGTAATCAAGTCATCATCACCTTCATCATCTATCGTATAATCATTGTAATCAGTCATCACCTTCATCATCTATCATATAATCATTGTAATCAAGTCATCATCACCTTCATCATCTATCATACAATCATTGTAATCAGTCATCACCTTCATCATCTATCATACAATCACTGTAATCAGTCATCACCTTCATCATCTATCATATAATCACTGTAATCAGTCATCATCACCTTCATCATCAATCATACAATCACTGTAATCAGTCATCAAATTCATCATCTATCAATCACTGTAATCAGTCATCACCTTCATCATCTATCGTATAATCATTGTAATCAAGTCATCATCACCTTCATCATCTATCGTATAATCACTGTAATCAGTCATCACCTTCATCATCTATCGTATAATCATTGTAATCAAGTCATCATCACCTTCATCACCTATCGTATAATCATTGTAATCAAGTCATCATCACCTTCATCATCTATCATATAATCATTGTAATCAAGTCATCATCACCTTCATCATCTATCGTATAATCATTGTAATCAAGTCATCATCACCTTCATCATCTATCGTATAATCATTGTAATCAAGTCATCATCATGATCACCTTCATCATCTATCGTATAATCATTGTAATCAAGTCATCATCACCTTCATCATCTATCGTATAATCATTGTAATCAAGTCATCACCTTCATCATCTATCGTATAATCATTGTAATCAAGTCATCATCACCTTCATCATCTATCGTATAATCATTGTAATCAAGTCATCATCACCTTCATCATCTATCATATAATCATTGTCATCTTTGTCTTAAAACAGCACTCCCGAAGAGACTGTCTTTCAAAAGATTAATGCCTGCATATCGCATATCACAAAATAAGCGTCACCATCATTTACCAATCACCACAGATGTCATCACTGTCGTCATCATCATCACCATTATCTACATCATCATCATCATCATCATCATCACTGCCTTTCTGAAAGGTTCAATCGCTGTATGCCTATGTTTAGCCATCATCATATTTACTCAAAAACACATTATGATGTCATTTTAGTCAGTTCATTCCTTTTCTCACACAGGACCAAGCAGCAGGGAAGTTTCAGTCTTTTTCTCCTAATTTTTGTATGTGGAGTTTGTTTGTTTGTGATCTTATGCTCGACAAAGGCCAGTTGGCCAAAAAATTGCGCCTGTCTTGTCTTGTTGTATTAAATACATGTTCTTATTCTTCTTTCATGTTTTTTCTGGTTCCTGTTTGCTTGAACGCATGCAGTCACATTTGTTTTGGTCTTCATCATCTGCATTATTCAAATAATATACACATTTCTACTTTGAGACCAACCAACACTCCAACCTATGTGATACTTTTCAGTCGTACAAAACCAAATATCATAGCAATATTTCATAACGAAAAAGATGGAAAAAAAACAACACACACAACAAATTCCCTCCCCCCAACCCATCCCACCTCTCTATCCCCCTCCTTTCCTCCATCAGCAACTGATGCTTGAAAAAGAACAAGGCTGAACACTTGCAGGAGCCTGTGAAACGCCAAAGCTGAATGATGTTTACAACACAAAGTGTTTAAAATACCTCTACACTGCACAACTAATGACATTTATGGATGACAAAAGTTGTTTTTTTATCTCCATAAACTCAGTATAAAACAGATGACACAGCACATTTAAGTATCCACAAGAAGGATATATAGACAGATGCCATATTAAATAGTATATATGCAGTCAAGTACATCACCAGTAGATTTTTTTAAAACATCAGATTAACCCTTTGACTCCCACACCCTATCCACCAACAACAAAAAATTAACCCTTTGACTTCCACACCCTATCCACCAACAACAAAAACTTAACCCTTTGACTCCCACACCCTATTCACCCTATCAAAGGGTCAATTTTTTTGCTTTGCCAGCATGATTGGCGATGCAGATGCTGGTGGACAGGGTGCGGGAGTCAATGGGTTAATGAGTGAAAATGGCTGAAAATGGCAGAAAACTGCCAAAAAGGAGAAAGTTGGAATGCATGCTCCACTCACAGACACAGTACTGGTTCAGCTGGGGGTTAAACCCAGGACCTCTCCCACGTGAGGCGAGTGTGATAACCGTTACACAACCTAACCATAAAATGCCCATAAGAGCTGAACCCATAACCCCTGCGTCAAGAGCAAGGCACTCTAGTTTCAGTTTCAGTTTCTCAAGATGACGTCTCTGCGCTCGGAACGAATTCCATATGCACTAACGTCACAGGTGCCATGTGTATGGTGACCGTGGCACAAGCCTTAAGCCTGCACATAAACCCATGAGCTGGCCAGGTCCTGAGGCCCTACCTAGACTATGTTTTACCTAGTCTATATTTCGTACTGGTATTGTAGTCTTGAGGCCCTACCTAGCCTGTGTTTTATCTAGTCTGTATTTCATACTGGTATTGTATTGGTCTATCATTGGAATAATCTTGGTTAATTGTAAATAACATGTGTATCTATGTATCTTATCTTCAAAAAAAGGAACATAAATATATATATCAAATAAATACATAATTAAAAGTCTGAATCACAACACAACTAGCTATTCTGCATAAACTCGTCTCACATGACAGAAAGGCACTCTTAACAACTGAACTAAATGGGAAAAAAAAGTTGTTGTTTTTAAAAAGTGGCTAACTAAAGGGACGAACACAGGACTCACACATTACAGGCATGCTGCTCAAACCGATTGAACAACTAGGGCACTGACCCAAAGACCACACCTACCTTCATTTTCTTCTTTTTGCTCATCTCGCCGGCCGCCATTTCCTCTGCTTCGTGCTGCAGTCTGTAGGCCAAGTCCTTGTTGACTGAGGGCAGCTTTCTCTTCTGTCAATCAACAACAATATATCAACGACTGAGGGCAACTTTCTCTTCTGTCAATCACCCACAACATCAATACATCAATGACCGAGGGCAACTTTCTCTTCTGTGAATCACCCACAACATCAATACATCAATGACTGAGGGCAGCTTTCTCTTCTGTCAATCACCCACAACATCAATACATCAATGACTGAGGGCAACTTTCTCTTCTGTGAATCACCCACAACATCAATACATCAATGACTGAGGGCAACTTTCTCTTCTGTCAATCACCCACAACATCAATACATCAATGACTAAGGGCAGCTTTCTCTTCTGTCAATCACCCACAACATCAATACATCAATCATGACTGAGGGCAACTTTCTCTTGTCAATCAACCACAACATCAATGACTGAGGGCAGCTGTCTCTTCTGTCAATCACCCACAACATCAATACATCAATACATCAATCATGACTGAGGGCAGTTTTCTCTTCTGTCAATCACCCACAACATCAACACATCAATACATCAATGACTGAGGGCAGCTTTCTCTTCTGTCAATCAACCACAACATCAATACATCAATGACTGAGGGCAGCTTTCTCTTTTGTCAATCAACCACAAACATCAATGATTGATCATGGGGGGAACTGTGGAGTGGTGTTATTGTAGTTTAAAGCCTAGCTGAACCGTACCAGGGCTACAACCATCACAAAAATGTACACAATACCTCACTGGAAAAAAAATAAAAATAAAAAACACCTGGGATAAAAAAAATTTAGTATACTTATCAATGCATAATCTAAGAATAGATCCATGGCATCAGTCATTCCATCCAATTTATCACTAGGGGATAAAAAAATAACTGGGTGAAAACTCTGGATATTTCAACCAAACATCAAGAGGCGTCATCTAAAAAAAATTTTTTATTTTCATGCTTTTTTATACTTTCAACTAAACATTGCCAAGAGGTGTCATCTGAAAGTTTCCATTTCCAGGCTTTTTTAGGATAAATTCAACTAAATGTTGCCAAGGGGCATCATCAACATTTTTCTGTTTTCATGCATTTTGGGGGATGAATTTCACTGTAAAACTTATTGTACATGAAACAAATCCCCCCCAAAACAAGTTGCAATCAAAAATCAAGTTTCATCCATACAAGCCCTCAGCACCTGCCTGAAGCTGCACCTTGGTTTGCTAGCATGCAACGATGTACGTGTGCCCGTGTGTGTGTGAATATGTGACCTGCCACCACGAAATCAGTCTTAACTAGCATTTTGGGTATTTTGAGATATACATATCACTGGAAAGTGAACATTCTGCTGATTATTTTGGTACTTGAATAAAGCTTGTACTCAAAAAAATGTAGAAGTTATGTATGATTAACTCACTCCCTATTAGGCAATTTGGAATTTAACATTCCTCTGTATACTGGGCGTTTGTATAGGTTTTTAAAAAAAATCATTAAAAAATAATGGCTATACACATATTCTTTTAATTTTGACACATGATTATCATCATATTGAACAAGCATTTTCCCTTTATGGTACTCTTTTTGTTGCCAGTTGTAAAACAAGGTATGTTTTCATGGTAATGAAAATGAGGGTGATCACAAGAGCATATAAGAGAAGTTCTCACTGTTCTTGAAAAGGGGCTGTTTTTCACATAAATCACATTGGAAATACCAGTAGAGAGTAAACAATAACTAACTGAGAGTTTATATTCCCTACAAATAAACTAAAATCAATAACTTACTACTGATAACTTGTCGATTTGTCATTTCACATTCTCTTGTATACAGGCGGTTTGTACAGGTGTTTAAAAAAATCATAAAAAAATAATGAGGAAACACATACTCTTGAAATTTCCACACATGATTATTGTTTGATTGAATAAGCATATTACAGAGCTTCAAAGTTGTAACTTTTACAGTTCTCTTTTGTAGGTGGTGATGAGAGA
The DNA here is from genome assembly GCA_030674185.1 of Monoplex corrugatus. Taxonomy (NCBI): domain Eukaryota; kingdom Metazoa; phylum Mollusca; class Gastropoda; order Littorinimorpha; family Ranellidae; genus Monoplex; species Monoplex corrugatus. The sequence continues at coordinate 4,908 of JAPXFY010002280.1, forward strand.
AAATATGTTTTTGTGACAACAAAATTGAGGGTGGCTGCAACTGGATAGTGGTAAAGTTCACACTGCTCCTGAAAAGTGGACAGTTTTCCACATAAATCACATTGAAAATCCCAGTAGAGAGTGAACAATGGCTACCTGAGATTTCTACTTTATACAATTCAGCTAAAGTCAGCAAATTGCTGCTGACTACTTGGCGATTTGTAGTCAGCTTCAGCATACCAAGTGCTTGAATGGAATTGGAAAATTCATGAAAAATATTAACAAAGCACACATTCTTGAAACAGTAACATATGATTATTGTTTGACTAAATAAGCACAGCACAAGGTTTCAAAACTATAACCTCAACACACAGACACACACACCCAGACACACACACCCAGACACATAGACACCCACATCCATACACACACCATACAAACACATTCATATATACAACACACACACACACACACACACACACACACACACACACACACACACAACACATACACAGAGTGCACACACACAGTACAAACATCCACATGCACATAACAGTGCAGATGTACACACACACACACACACACACACATCACACACACTTATCCACATCACACACACACACACACACACACACACACACACACACACACACACACACACACACACACACACACAAACACATACACACACACTCACACACACACACATGCATTTCATTCACTGCTGTTCCATTTTCAAACTATTTTGCTAGTTCCCCTTATGCCTGAAGGCTTTGATCACTGAATCTCTTTGTTTCATCAACCATGTGCTTCATAATCAGGTCACTGAATATTTGGTCAAAAAATGAATGGGGGTGTGGTCTGTAATGCCATACAAGTTTAGCCTATGTGTTTTGCTGTCTGTGTATGGAGGAATAACTGAAAGGAAAACACACACACACATAAAATCTTCAAGCAGACATTCATCACGAAACAACAAAACCAACCTCTGTCAGATCAGCTAGTCGGCTATTTGCATAAGTACCGCGCTACGAAGGCCACGGGTACACACTGTGTCACTCACCACACCCACCCTTCTCTTCCTTTCACCTTCTCTGTCGGACACATTTTCATCAATTCCATCCCTTCTGATGGGCTAAAACCACTTTCTTCATACTGTTCTGCATCTTCAGAGTCAGACCCCTCGGTAAGAATGACTTTTTTGCCCGACATAAAGTGCAAACACGTCTTGTTCGACCGCAGTGAGCGCAATTCGTTTGCAGCTGAGACGCCATTGCTCTCTCGTTGTAAACAGGAAAGGGGTCAGCACAAAGATAGCTCTGTGGCTGACCGGTCATAAGTCACTCGCCACGTGCAGTGGTCAAATGTTACTCTGTGGTAATGAGGCTTTAGCATGACCCACTTCAATTTCCACTACACAGCACTCTGTCACCAGTGGAAATTTTTGAAGGTCAGGTCCGCATATCCGGCGCTTAGTAAGGAAGCACTTCGCCGAGCCTGTCCGCATATCCGGCGGTTAGAGCTGAGTGAGTTAAAGTCATTAAGTTATATGACAGTCATTTTGAAAAAACGGCCTCTAAAGTTTTTATGTACTCTCCCACACATTTTCCTTAAATTTCTTTATTTGGTGGCTTTGACCCAAATTGTTTCTAATCTTAGCTGTCATTATCTGAAAGGTGCACCAAAGAGCTTTCTGTCAGTATATTACATGTGGGGGTACTGTGCAGGCAGACCTGCCAACCCCTCTAAGCCTGCAATAGTACCTTTATAAATTTTTTATAGTATTTTTTCAAAAACAGTAGTATTCCAAGTATACAAAGAATTATATACCTCATTATAAAGTAGATTCGTCTCGTCATTTGTGGCTCCAGGAACACATATTTTCACATGTATCACTTCTAATGTCTTTTTTCACATGCATCACAAATTCTGAGTTCAAGTGTCTGTTTTCCACATATATTGATCACTATGAGTTCCAGTGTCTGTCTCCACTGAGGCACAATCACATATGATTCACTCAAAAAACATAAATTCTAATGTCTGCTTCGCTACAAACTGCATTGTCAAAATGACAATTTGAAGCCAACAAGGCACACTTTGAAAGTTACCGAGTTGTGTCGGTAGAGCTTGTTGCACTGTGCTCAGTGTGCTGCCTTTTGGTAGCTGACTTGCACTTTTTCAAGAGCTCATCAGAGAACACTGCTTTGTAGCATGGGCCCCCTTTCTTGGACTTCAGAACCATGAGAGCATCCAATGTCTTTGCCCCTATGGATCCCCGAAAGTCAGTCTTGTTTCTTCGCACTTGACTGAAGATTCTCTCACACCCACAGTTGGACACAGGGATGAGGAGAATTGACAGCATGAACTGGGACAGATGTTTCAGTCTAGTGGCACCATTGTGATCTTTCATGGCACCAATCTCCTTCCACTGCAGTTCTGCTGATGGCTGGTTCAACACCACAGGTGGAAGTTCTGCTGCCTGGTACTCCAGAAACTCTCCCTCCAGCTCATCAGGGGTTGTGTTAGGTGGCAGAGTGCATGGGAACTTCTTCAAGAAGTATTTCAAAGAAGATGCTTGAACTGACTTCTGCAGGTTCACATCCGCAAGCTCTGCATGTTTCCATAGAGTTTCCTCGGCCGGGTTCAGCTTCTCTTTCATGTACTTGCATGCCTCCTTGTAGAATGTCTTCACATTCTCCATGAAGATCTGCTGCTGCTTACTTTCCACACAGTCCAGGTGTTCTCGGGTGGTGCTACCAATGAAGATGTCTTCATCACGCTTCATGTTGTATGAGGATTTGAAGTCCACATCCATCAGGGCCCCATTGTTCAGAGCAGCTGGCTTCAGATAACTGACAAGCAGGCGTCTGTACAGTCGTTCCATGTCTCTCTTGATCAGATGGATTCTGGCGCTGTCGGTCTGTTCAAGTTTGTTGACTTGGTTGAACACCTCCAAGACTGTTGCATAGAACAAGACATACAATTTGGTGGTCTTGCGCCGGAAGAAATCCCCGAGTTTTTGCCTCATAGGTGGGTCAGAACTAGATGTACTTGAAGCATGTGATGTCTTCACACTGCATTCTTCCTTGAAGAATTTGTCCAAAGCGTTCCACTGCTCAACTGCTCTGTCCAAGGCAGCCCCAAGAGAGAGCCATCGGGTGGGAACATGCTCAACAACCTTGTGCTCTGGCAAGCCTAGTTCCTTCTGGATCTGCTTCAGGCGTTGCTGTCTGCCAGTGCTCTTGGAGAAATACCAGGCCAGTTGACGCATTGTGTCATCAAGGTCAAACTTGCTAGACTCCTTCATGGCTTTCTTCACAGTCAGACTAAGGAGATGGCATACACATCTGGCCAAGAAGGTCTCTGGATGCTTGTCTCTGATGAACGAGATGACACCTTTGTTGACCCCAATCATGACATTGGCATTGTCGGTTACAAATGCCAGGCAGTTCCTCCAGTCTATCTGGTAAGCCCTTAGCTCAGAGTCCAACAACTGAAAGATGTGTTCTCCAGTGGCTGACGTCTCACATGAGGGGACACTGAGCAGTTCAGTTTTGATAGTTCCATGGGGATCCACAGCTCTCACAACAATGGGAAAGAACTTGTCTTCCCCCTCCTGACTACCATCAGTACCTAACACAAAGGGTCCCTTCATGCACTGCACAAGTTCAGCCTTACTATCTTCAGCACATTCCTTCACAATGGATGTGGTTTTTGTTCTTGCAGAACTGTAGGTATCTGCTATGTTGCTGTCAGGAAACATCTTCTTAAACAACTGTCCAGCATGGTCAGAGGCTGAAAGTGGCACGTTGTGTTCCACCAAAAACGCCGTGAAATATGCCTCTGCACGAATGGGCTGGAGATCAGTATCTTCAGTTCTTTGAATATAATCAACAAGAGAAGAGGTGTTTCTTAAGGCTGATGCCTTTGCAATGTGCCTCAACGAAGTCACGTGCTTTTTTACATCGTCGATCCCGCCATGCGAAACTAGAAAATCGAACTCACAAGCACTGCACCTTGCATATGTGCTACCCACTTTCGATGCAGTGATGCATGGGTACTCTTGTGAGTACGACTGGATGAACTTTTGTTCTCTTTTTGCCTTTTTCTGTACACTTTCACTGCCGGTGCCCAAAGCAGCTTCACCACCACGTTTTCCTTTGCCACTACCACGCGGTCTACCTCGTGTCGCCATTTTCTTTTTGCAAAAACGGAAGTCTCACAGTCGGTACGAGACTTTCGTTTGACCCAGTACGAGACTCTCGTTTGACGAGATTCTCATTTATAATAACAAACATGGCTGCGCCCATAGTCCACTTGTTTACCGATCGTGATTGTCTTCTCAGTGGCGCTCTCGGCTCAAAGTCACTACTAGACCTATAATCGTTTTTTTTTTTTGTTTTTGTTTTTTTGCATCGTATCATTTTTTACTCGATCGTAATTTAGTATTATTTAATTATGATCGTAAAATAATACGCCAAAATCGTACTGGTTGGCAGGTCTGTGCAGGTTACAGTTCACAATAAGAGACAAAAATAGGTACTTTTAGTAGAAAATTGCGTTCTTTCTGCTGCGATCAGTGTATTAAAATACCATTTTAAACTGATCAATAATATTTTTTCAAGAAAAAAAATTCTGTGGGGACAGATTATAGTCTACAGAAATCAATTTTGAGAAAAAGTCAAAACACCCCAGATAGACCCTCAGTCACCTTTTCAGCTGCTAGTGCTATTCGACTGACTGCGAGTTAAGACTGATTTCGTGTTGGGAGGTCACATATATTCATTAAGGAGTGATGACTTACCACAATCCTGAACTGATTCTCTGTCTGTTCGTCGATCTTTTTGCGGATCTGGTCTTTGCGGAACTGCTCATAAGAGAAGGGCTCCACGATCGACTTGAACTGAAACACACAATCATGGTTACATCATCATACTCTTGAGTGTGTGTGTGTGTGTGTGTGTGTGTGTGTGTGTGTGTGTGTGTGTGTGTGTGTGTGTGTGTGTATGTGTGTGTGTGTGTGTGTGTGTGTGTGTGTGTGTGTGTGTGTGTGTGTGTGTGTGTGTGTGTGTGTGAGTGTGTGTGTGTGTGTGTGTGTGTGTGTGTGTGTGTGTGTGTGTGTGTGTGTGTGTGTGTGTGTGTGTGGTGTGTGTGCTTGTGTGTACATGTGTGGGTGTGTACATGTGTGTGTGAAAGCATGTGTGTGCATGTGCATGCATGCGTGTGTGCTGAGTACATATGTGGGTCAGTAGGAGAACGTGTGTGCGTGTGTGAGTGTGTCTATGTGTGTGTGTGCGTGCGTGCATGTGTGTGTGTGTATGTGGTGTGTGTGTGTGTGTGTGTGTGTGTGTGTGTGTACATTTTTGTGTGTGTGTGTGCGTGTGTGCATGTGTGTGTCCATGTGTGTGTGTGTGTGAGTGGGTGTGTCCGTGTGTGTGTGTGTGTGTGTGTGTGGTGTGTGTGTGTGTGTGTGTGTGTGTGTGTGTGCGCGCGTTTGCGTGTGCGTGTACGTGTGTGTGTATGTGTGTGTGTGTGTGGTGTGTTCGTGCGTGCACGTGCATGAGTGTGCGTGAGTGCGTGTGTGTGCGTGTGTGCGTGCATGCGTGTGTGTGTGCGTGTGTGCATGTGGGTCTACATCCATGTGTGCGTAAGTGTGTATGTGCGAATGGCAAGGCAGGAAAATGACAAACTCCGCGACACTGCCAACAACCCACGCCAACCAGACCAAGACAGAGTGGAAGAGCTTTCTCTTACCTCACTCTGGGCAGTCATCTCTCTATCAGACAGCCTGCCCAGCCACTAGCTAGCATGACTGCCAACTCTTCTCTAGTTACTATACTATAGTCTTTACACTTAACAGTCCAAACCTCCCAACGCTGGAATGGACAAACACTAATTGCTGTAATAAGAACTTAACTGTAAAAATGTAAAGAAAACCAAAATTAATCTTCATTAAATTGTGTGTGTGTGTGTGTGTGTGTGTGTGTGTGTGTGTGTGTGTGTGTGTATGTGTGTGTGTGTGTGTGTGTGTGTGAGTGAGTGTGTTGTGTGTGTGTGTGTGTGTGTGTGTGTGTGTTTATGTGTGTATGCATGTGTGTAAGTGAGAGTGTGTGTGTGTGTGTGTGTGTGTGTGTGAGTGTGTGTGTGTGTGTGTGTGTGTGTGTGTGTGTGAGTGTGTGTGTGTGTGTGTGTGTGTGTGTGTGTGTGTGTGTGTGTGTGTGTGTGTGTGTGTGTGTGTGTGTGTGTGTGTGTGTGTGTGTGTGTGGTGTGTGTGTGTGTGTGTATGCGTGTGTGTTTGTGTGCGTGCGTGCGTGCGTGCGTGCGTGCGTGCGTGCATGTGTGCATGCGTGCGTGTGCGCGCATATAAAATCACTACTGTAAACAGACATTCAATAAAAGATTCATTCATTCATTCATCTTCATTAAAAAAATGGGCTTAGAACACAACCACTTAGCAGACAACTATTCTAGTATAGTGTTATGTTTTACCACATGCCGTTCTGCAAGAAATCAACAGATGACAGTGAAACCTCACCTTTCTGTACAGACGGATGTCCATAAAAAAGCCGTGCATGTAGGCACGCAGGAGACTGGTGCCAATGTATTGGGACAATCCCAGTTCTTCCAGTTCCTGGCGCGTCACAAACTTGTAGTCATCGTATACTGTACACACAATTGTAGTCATATACACTATACATTATACACTGTACATTATACACTGTACACACAACAGTAGTCATCATACACTGTACATTATACACTGTACATTATACACTGTGCACACAACTGTAGTCATCATACACTGTACATTATACGCTGTACATTATACACTGTACACACAATTGTAGTCATCATATACTGTACATTATACACTGTACATTATACACTGTACACACAATTGTAGTCATCATACACTGTACATTATACACTGTACATTATACACTGTACACACAATTGTAGTCATCATACACTGTACATCATACACTGTACACACAATTGTAGTCATCATACACTGTACATTATACACTGTACATCATACACTGTACACACAATTGTAGTCATACACTGTACATTATACACTGTACATTATACATTGTAAACACAATTGTAGTCATCATACAACATACACAATAAACCACAACACGATGGACATTATGATTATCATTCTCATCGACATCATCAACACCGCATTGTAAAAACTGTGCCAGCTGGTGGATAGGGTGAAGGAAGTCAAAAAGGTGAAGTTTCTGCTTTGCTAGCATGGTTGGAAATGCAGGATGCTGGTGGACAGGGTGCAAGATTCATATGGTGGAATTGACAAAATTTTTCACAATACTGTGATAATGAGAATGAGGATGATAGTGATGAAGCTACAGAGTTCCATTTTTGACAGAGACTACATGACACGGCTGTGCCTACTGTCAAACACTACCACCCAAAATGTGACCTCCCACCACATAATCTAACATTTTGGGCATTCTGAGATATACATATCACTGGAAAGTGTACATTTTGCTGATTATTTTGGTACTTGAATAAAGCTTGTACTCAACAAAATGTAGAAGTTATGTATGTTTAAAGTCATTAAGTTGTATGACGGCCATTTTGAGAAAATGGCCTCTAAAGTTTTTGTGTGCTCTCCTACACATTTTCCTTAAATTTCTTTAGTTGCTGGCTTTAACCCAGTTTGTTTCAAATTTTAGCTGTCATCATCTGAAAGGTGCACCAAAGAGCTTTCCGTCAGTGTATTACATGTGCGGGTATTGTACAGGTTACGGTTCATAATAACAGACAAAAATAGGTACTTTTGGTTCTTTCTGCTGTGATCAGTGCATTAAAATACCATTTTAAATCGATTAACAATATTTTTTCAAGAAAAAAAATTCTGTGGGGGATAGATTATAGTCTACAGAAATCAATTTTGAGAAAAAGTCAAAACACCCCAGGTAGACCCTCAGTCACCTTTTCAGCTCCTAGTACTGTTCGACTGACTGCGAGTTAAGACTGATTTCGTGGTGGGAGGTCACAAATAATACAAACACTGGGACAGACATTTTAGACATCAATGGGGAAACAGACAGTAAAACAAAGTGAGAAAGGACTGACAGACCTGTCTGGTGTTCACTCTCCTCCAGTTCCTCTGTCAGCGTGTCGAGGAAAGCACACCACTTGGGGGCCGTGCCCAGAGACTGTAACAACACACAGACAACAGTGGATAAGTGTGGCAGAATGATTCAGACGTTTGCCTGCTAATAACTAAACTCGAGGTTCTAGGATTCGCTCCCTGTACAGGCCTCGACTTTTCTCCTCAGTCTGACCGGAAAATTGAACTGAACGTCTAGTCCTTCGGAAAGGGACAAAAAACGAGTCAGACCCGTGTGCCTTCTGGCTGTGCACGCCTAAGATCCCATGTCAGTTGAAAATTGTGAAGAGCAGGGCATTGCCCAGCTGCCTTGGTAAAAAACTTTGGAGAGATAGGTTGATTTCCCAGGTCTCACCCCTAGAAGACCAATTAGCCTTCTTGCCTTTCTGAAGTCTTGATAAAAAAAAATGAATATGAATATGAGTTTGAAGTGAAGGAGAAGGGATGGGCACTGCCCTCATGGTGCTGGCCCTGGGAAAAGTTGAGGTCTCTACACCTCACTCCCCTAAGATCTCAGAGTTATGGAACTATCTAGGTAGAACCTCAGGACCTGGCCAGCTCATGGGTTTATGTGCAGGCTTAAGGTTTGTGCCATGATCATTCTCAATCTTCTCCGTTACACGGCACCTGTGACGTTAGTGCATATGGAATTCTTTCCGAGCGCAGAGACATCATCTTGAGAAAATGAAACTGAAACTGAAACAGGCAACACTGACACAGCTTACATTACTGAAGTCCTACCCCGAAACAACAAACCTGCTTCATACAAAAGGTCATGAAATTTTATACAGATTACTAATCAAACATAAGTTTGATTCTAGTTAGTATTAAAACATTTAATTTGTTAAAAGCAATACACACACACAGAGATACATATATACACACAGACACAAACACACACACACACACACATGCACACACATACATCTAATATCACTCATAATGAAAAGATGTTAAATCACGTTAAAAAAAAAAAACACACACACACACACACACACACACACACACACACACACACATAGTATATCCAGATTTACCGGCACACCAACAAGTCACCGTGGTGTAGTGGTTAACGCAATGGACCACTGACTGGAAGATTGTGGGTTCAAATCCCCATCAGTCCCTTCAAACTCATTGTGGAATTTTTTGGCTCTAACGGCACCACCCAGAGCTGGTTCTACTATGGGCTCATTGGGAAGACTGGGACCACACAGTCAAGTCTCATCCACTTCACAGATGTGTCACTGAGGGTGTTGCTCAAATGTTCTGACCAGCACCGCAAGTGTCTGTGTCTCTCAGGCCTGGTTGATGCCAGGATATATTATGATGGTAAGTGTAGAGAACAGCCCTGTCATGCAGTCTCAATCCTAGATGGGACTCCGTAGCATCATGATTATTATCCACATTAACATCATCATCATCACATTGTAAGAAAACTGCCCCAGCTTCTATGGCCATTAAAGTGGCGTAGAAAATGGGGCAAGAAAAAAAAAATTGAGCACAAGGGTAACCTCCCTGAGTGTGATGATCCTAAAAAAAAAATATTAAAAAAAGACTTACCGGCACATAGTAAGTGAGAATCTTGGGGGCCTCATTGGCCATAAACACCAGTCCAGACTCCCGCACCAGGCACAAGGAATTCAAACCAGACTCTGGTTCTATCGATGTATATGGCTTGCCCTGTTCACACAGACAGTTTCTTTTAATAACAATACAGTATTAAATTTCTATATTTTGTTAACACAGAGATGCATTTGTGACCTCCCACCACAAATCAGTCTTAACTCGCAGACAGTCGAACAACACTAGGAGCTGAAAAGGTGACTGAGGGTCTATCTGGGATGTTTTGACCTTTTTCTCAAAATTGATTTCTGTAGACTATAATCTATCCCCCACAAATTGTTTTCTTGAAAAAATGTTATTAATCAATTTAAATTGGTATTTTAATGCACTGATAACAGCAGAACGAACGCAATTTCCTACCAAAAGTACCTATTTTTGTCTCTTGTTATTAACCGTAACCTGTACAGTACCCACACATGTAATATACTGATGGAAAGCTCTTTGGTGCACCTTTCAGATAATGACAGCGAAAATTAGAAACAAACTGGGTCAAAGCCATCAAACAAAGAAATTTACGGTAAATGTGTAGGAGAGCACACAAAAACTTTAGAGGCTGTTTTCTCAAATTGGCCATCATACAATTTAATGACCTTAAATATACATAACTTCTACATTTTTTTGAGTACAAGCTTTATTCAAGTACCAAAGTAATCAGCAGAATGTACACTTTACAGTGATATGTTATATCCCAAAATGCCCAAAATGCTAGTTAAGACGGATTTCGTGGTGGGAGGTCTTGGCACTCAGAATTAATTCCAAACACACTGACACCACAGATGCTGTGTGATGGACAAGATCTAAAATGACCATGGCTTAAACCCTATACCCACACATAACCCCTATGCACTGACAAGGCCTTGAGGGGATTGGGGGGAGTGTAAACACACACACACACACACACACACACATGTATATACATAGAGACAGACAGACAGACAGAGAGGGGAGACAGAGAGAGAGGAGAGAGAGAGAGAGAGATACATACATACATACATACATATATACATACATACATACAGACAGACAGACAGACAGACAGAAAGATAGACAGACAGATAGACAGATAGATAACCCAGTACATATCAATGCAAGGCATTCCTGACAATCTGACTGTAGTTCTATGGGGGTGTAAGTATACTGTTTAGTAACATTAAGATAAACAGTTTTGAGTCATGATCTCATTTAAAACTTACAGTGATATTTTTTGCTGTGAGCAGACACATGTACGCAACATCATGAACAAATTTATCCTTCATAACTTGGCATCGAAAAAGTGAAAAGATATGTGAAGAATCTTACATAGTCTGACCTGCTGTAACTGAAAAAAAACAACGTTTTCATTCTATTTTCATGTATTTCTAATTTCTACTTGCTTGAAAACTGGCAGTCAATCTGATTTAGAGGATTCAGATCTTGTGCCCTTTGAAGCTTCAGTTAACCCTCTGACTCCTGCACCCTATCCACAAACAGCAAAAACTTGACCCTTTGACTCCCTCACCCTATCCACCAGCTTCCTGCAGGAAGCTGGTGGATAGGGTGAGGGAGTCAAAGGGTTAAGTTTTTGCTTTGCTGATATGGTTGACAATGTAGCATGCTGATGGAGAGAGTGTGGGAGCCAAAGGGTTACCCTGGGTCCTGCAGCCTGTACACCAGCATCCTGCATTGCCTGCCCATGCCAGCAAAGCAAAAAACTTGCTGGTGGTGGATACGGTGCAGGAGTCAAAAGGTTAAAATAAAACCTGACGTAACATGAGGACAACCGTAGACTGTCAACACCAAGAACAGACCGACATTCGATACTAACAGATGTACATGTAACTGGACACTGCTGTTCACACGCCTGTCTCAAACAGCGCCAATTTCACCCAACTTTTTCTTATGTCCATGTGACCTAGACCTTGACACTCTGACCTCCAACCTAATGTATTCGCAACAACTAAATGATTGACACCTTTGACACTAATTTGGTAAAGATCTATCTAGAACACCTAAGACAATCTTGCTAACACATTTCTGTCACAGATACATGTATATACACAAACACACACACACACACACACACACACACACACACACACACACACACAGAGACTCACACACACACACACACACACACACACACACACACACACACACACACACACACACACACACACACACACACACACACACACACACACACACCTCTGGTGGATATTGAAAAATAAAGAGACTTTTTAAAAAAAGACAGAGAGAGAGAACACCTGAGGGACACACACACACACACACACACACTTTCACACACTCACACACACATCATCATCAGTCCCGTAGTCTGGTTGACCATTGGGGCACACTGAAGATTTTGCAACCAACTTCCTCCAGTCCTCACGGTCCTCAGCTTTCCGCAGAATGATATTCCATTCAAGGCCAGTCCACTCTCTGATATTGTCTTCCAATCTTTTGCTCTGTCTGCCTCTTCGTCTCCCTCCCTGAACTGTTCCCTGCAAGACGGTCTTGGCCAGTCCAGATGATCGTGTGACGTGCCCGTACCACCTCATTTTGCGTTTTTTCACTGAGGTCAGGAGGTCTTCATACGGCCCGATGGCGTTTTCGATTCGGGTTTTCACTTCCTTATTGGTTATATGATCTTTGTACGAGATACCAAGGAGTTTGCGGAAGCATCTCATCTCCATTGCCTGTATCCTTCTTTCAATGTCTGCTGTTATGGTCCATGTTTCGCATGCATACAAAAATATTGACATGACCAGGGAACGCATCAGTCTGATCTTGGAGCCGATTGCGATATTCTTGTTGTTCCAGATGACTTTTAGCTTGGTCATTGCAGCTGTGGTCTGGGCAATCCTGGAAAGTACTTCGGGCTTTGATCCTTCATCTGATACTATAGCTCCCAGATATTTAAATCTATGGACGGTCTCAAGTTTCTTGTTGTCTATGGTAATGTCAGTGCTGATGCCATTGGTATTATTTGTCATCAGCTGGGTTTTCTCTGCACTGATCTGCATGCCATATGCTGTGGAGGCCTCATCAAGATGTTTTATCAAGCTGACTAGCTCTTGCTCTTGTCTAGCTAGTCCGTCAATGTCGTCGGCAAAACGCAACTTTGTGATTGTTCTACCTCCGATGCTGACTGTTCCCTCGTGGTCTTAAAGTGCGTCAGCCATTATTCTCTCTAAGAAGATGTTAAAGAGAGTGGGGAAGAGCAGGCATCCTTGGCGTACTCCAACTGTGGTTTGGAACCATTCTCCTATGTTGTTGTCATGGTAGACTGCACTGGTCGCCTTTTCGTAGAGGCATTCTATGATTCTGATCAGGTTGGCATTGATGTTGTACAGCCTCATGGTTGCCCACAAGGCTGCGTGCCAAACTCTGTCGAATGCCTTCTTGAAGTCCACGAAGACGTGGTAAAGGCCTTGCTGGTGTTGCAGGTATTTCTCACAGAGCAATCTGAGGTTGAAAATTTGCTCTGTGGTACTTCTTCCTGGTCTGAAACCTGCCTGCTCTTTTTTTATTATCTCCTCAGCTTGTGGCTTCAGTCTACTCAGAAGGATTTTTAGCATGACCTTACTTGGATGGCTGATCAGGCTGATGGTACGGTAGTTTTGGCACAGTTGTAGGTTGCCTTTCTTCGGGAGAGTGATGATCAGGGACTGGGTCCAAGGTGTTGGCCACTCACCTGTCCGCCAGATCTTATTGCAGATGATGAGTAACATATCTATTATGGCATCTCCTCCTGCCTGGACCAGTTCTGAGGGAATGTTGTCCACTCCTGCCGACTTGCCTTTCTTCAATGATTTTACTGCAGCTTCAACTTCTTCTTGCACGATGGGGTAGCTGTTGTTGTTGGTTGGTGGAGGAACGTCTAGCACCTTGGGATCTCCTGTTGTTGTGTGTGTGTGTATAATTCGGAGCAGTACTCTGTCCACCTCTGCAGAATCTCTTGATCTTCTGTGAGACATTTCCCTGCTTTGTTCTGTATGGTAGTGGTTCTGCCTTGTTTTGAGCTTGTTAGTCCTTTCACAAGCTGGTAGGCTTTCTTGCTGTTATTTTTCTGCAGGTTTGCTTCGATATCTTGGCATTGTTCTTCAATCCATGTTTCCTTTGCTTTCCTCATGCCTTCTTTAACTTGTTGGTTGGCTTTTCTGTATACTTTAGCTCCTTCATCCGTACTCTTCTTTTGCTTTAGTTCTCTGCGTTCACACACACATACACACACACAAAAAAACACACACACACACACATACACACACACTCACACTCACACACACACACACACACACACACACACACACACTCTCTCACAGACACACACACACACACACACATTCTCACTCTTACACACTCACACACACATACACACACACATATACAACAAGAGATAAGCAACTGCACAGACAGACAGGCAGACAAAGGCAAGTGTCTTACAGTATCTCTGTGCCACATCTTGAGGATCTTCTTGTCCATAGACAGCACCAGGTCCAGAGGTTCATGGAAGGCCAGGCTTTTGATGGGCAGGTCGTACTGATGGTCCTTGACCCTGACAGGAAGGCAGTTACGCAGGTCATACAGCAACACGTGACCTGTGCTGGTGCCCACGCCCAGGTTCAGGCCATCACGATACTTGACGGCAGTCACAGCCGGTGCAGAGGTCAGACTAAAGACAAGAAAATGTCATCTACAGCCCTAATTCCATCAACACATGATGGCATGTTGAAATATCAACCGACAAAATTCACTTGCAAAACTAAAGCAGCCAGCAATTTCATGGGCATGACGTTTTTCTACAATATTCCCACTTTTGTTGTTGTTGTTTTGATTTTTTTGTTTGAAGTAATGGCATCAGCTGGTGGATAGGGTGAGTGGGTCAAAGAGTTAAGTTTTTGCAGTTGGTGGATAGGGTGTGGGAGTCAAAGGGTTAATGGTAAAAGACACAATGGCTTGAAAGACCTGTTGCAGCTTCATCAGATCCTTGTTAGCCAGACTCTGTCCACAGCCACCTCCAACAACGAGGATGACGGGCTGGACTTTACCAAGATCAAGCCACATGGTGGGAACAAAAACAGTCACCGATCACATCTGCTTAGAATTACAGTGAGTGGTTTAATCATCCGGTCATATTACATCAACTTATACAGGCTGGTTGGTCCTTTTGATAGAGCCGTGGACACAGGATCTGATATCTTGAGTTCAGTCCCAGCCTGTAACATCAAACATTGGCCTGTTTGCTGCCCATCTTAATGTTTCTGTCATTCTGGTGGTGTCAGCTTAGTGTTCAAAGGTCTCCCCTCCCCTGCCACTCTTTCCAATCCCCATTTCAAGACCTTGCCAGTGCATAGTTTTGCACAGACTCAGGGAGTCTGCCAAGTAACCACCAGCGGATTTGGATGGAGCATATATGGAACTGTCTGAGTGCGATGAATCCCTCTTGAACAAACTCCAACCTCCATCCAGAATGCAGCCCCACCAGCCAGTTCAGTAAGCACACAACACTGTTATTGTTGTTTAACCCTTTGACTCCCGCACTCTATCCACCAACTGCAAAAACTTAACCCTCTGACTCCCGCACTCTATCCACCAGCTGCAAAAACTTAACCCTTTGACTCCCGCACTCTATCCACCAATTGCAAAAACTTAACCCTCTGACTCCCGCACTCTATCCACCAACTGCAAAAACATAACCCTTTGACTCCAGCACTCTATCCACCAATTGCAAAAACATAACCCTTTGACTCCCGCACTCTATCCACCAATTGCAAAAACTTAACCCTCTGACTCCCGCACTCTATCCACCAACTGCAAAAACATAACCCTTTGACTCCAGCACTCTATCCACCAACTGCAAAAACTTAACCCTGTCTGTCTGACTCCCTCGTCAAAGGGTTAAGTTTTTGCTTTGCTAGCATGGTTGACAATGCGGGAAGAATTACTGGTGGATAGGGTGCGGGAGTCAAAGGGTTAAGTTTTTGCTTTGCTAGCATGGTTGACAATGCGGGATACTGGTGGACAGGGTGTGGGAGTCAAAGGGTTAAATTTTTGCTTTGCTAGCACGGTTGACGAGGCGGGATACTGGTGGGCGGGGTTTGGGACTGAAAGGGTTAAAGCCCAGCCTACTGCATAGAGCCGTATCAGAGCTATAACCAGTTCAAAACATACACAATACTTCCAACAGAAAAAAAAGGAAAAGAAAATTAAATACATATATATCAGTGCATTCACACACATAATCGAAGGAGATGCCCCTGGCGCTGACCATTCCATCCAATTTATCGCACATGGGGATTTAAAAAACATACCTGAATACAATAAGGACACTAAAACATAAACAGGCATAAATTACCTAACACTGCTTTCGCATATCTCATATCTCTGGAGCCAAAAGATGCACTCAACACGTGTACCCAATTATCAATCCTATGAGAATGTATGTAGGACTTTATCGATCACATATAGGTGAATGGACCAGCGAGGCAGAAAATGATAGAAGAAATGACAGAAAGTAAAGGAGGAAGAAAGAAACAAAGAGAGTGACAGAAAAGAGGAAGTTTCTAGCACAAAATTTCCAGAAGGTGGGGATACTATTTATACTAAAACAGCCCCCAGCATACCCATGGGATAGCACACAACAAAAAGATATAAAGATGCACAGATTCTAAAATGAGAGGCAGACCAAGGAAGACACAGATAGAAGGTATGAAGGAGACTTTGACATCACACAAATTTCTCCTCCACAGGCCTTCAGATCAATGCTGACTGTCAACTTTTTCTTTTTAGCATTCCAATTTTTCTCAGACACATGTACATGCCCACTGTATTGCCCACACTGCGCAGGCAGAATGTTGCAGCACAGTCTGCATACTCCATCATTTCTGTCTCCCCACAACACCCAAGATGGTACAATTGTCATCATTATCATGATCATCATGTGCCTTGCCGCATGGTGTTGGTGATCATGGCCCTCCACATGAATCTATCCCCTGTCGCTGCAAGTACATCTCCCACCCTCTCCGTCTTCAGCCACCCTGCAAGTCCGTCCAATATTTTTCCCTGGGCATTTTATGAGGAAAGGGGAATTAGAACACCTGGTCACAACAAAAAAGTTGGAGGGAAAGACAACACCAGGTAGACCCAGGAACAAGTGTACAGATCAAGAAACAAGCAAGAAACATAATGACATAATACTGCTTGGTCAATTTTTCATATCCATCACTGCTAAAACCTATGTGACATCAAAACCTAGGCAGATCAAATATAGGAGTAAATAGTTTAAGAGGTAAAAATATAGAAAATAAACAAAACAAAACAAAAGCAAAAGTAAAACAAAGCAAAGAAAACGCATGTCAGGTATTTCAACAACTCACCCAAGGTTTTCAATGAAATTATTTTTAGTGATATCCACGACACCAGCCCTAGTTCTGGCGCGTGGGTCCCAGCATTCTACAGTGCCCTCCTTGGTGCCGCAGGTAAACAGCTGGTGCTGGGGGTTGAACTCACAGCACAGGATTTCACTGTTGGACATCACAATAAAAAACAAAATCAACCATTTCAATCCTTCACTCTGTTCATCAGGTTCCTTTCAGCTACAAAAATACATTCTTTGAAAAATAAATACATGGAATTTTATATCTGTCACTAATCAGATGTTAAAGCAAAGATGTTAACGCAAAGATTAAAACTATAACAAACTTTATTTCCCCCAATGATAAGAGCGTGATGATGTTTGCATGTAACTGACATGCATCTCATATGCGTCTCACTAACATATAGTAGCGTTGCCATGTTTCACATGTTCACACAGTACTTTTTCCTTTTCTTTTTCTTTTTGTTTTAACTTCGCGTTTTGCTCTGCTTGTGAGACATCAACCTTGTTATTGTTGTTTGAAGCCCAGCCAACTGTGCAGAGCCATATCAGGGCTACAACCATTCAAAACATATACAAGACTTCAACAGGAAAAGGAAAAGAAAATTAAGCACACATATCAATGCATTCGCGCACATAATCTGAGGAGATGCCCCTGGCATTGACCGTCCAATTTATCGCACATGGGGATTTAAAAAACAAATCTGAATATAAATTCAAACATAAATAAGGACACTTAAACATATATAAAAACAGGCCTAAATTACCTAAAAGTATCTCACCTCTTTACAGCCAAAAATGCACTTAACATATGTACCCAATTATCAATCCTAAAAGAAAGTATGTAAGACTTTATCGAACACATACAGGTGAACGGACCAGCAAATCAGGAAATAATAGGAAGAAATGACAGAAAGCAAAAGAATGAGGCAGAAACAAAGAGAGTGACAGAAAAAGAGGAAATTTCTAGCACAGAATTTCCAAAAGGTGGGATACTATTTATACTGAAAGAGCCCCCAGCATCCCCGTGGGGTAGGGGGGGTGGGGGCAGGGGGGAGACATCAATCTCATATAGCAGCTACATCATCAACAGCAAACAACAAGAGACCCAGTATAAGTCAACATGGAAAATGCTTACAGCAACAACCCCCCCCCCCCCCCCCCCCCCCCCCCAAATTTACTCCAGGACTTTTCCTGCCACAATTGGCTCTTATACAAGGTTCAGTTTGTTTGAAAGACTGCCATCACATAATCTGAGTCTCATCCACTTTAGGGATACTTCACTGAGGGCACTGCTCAAATTTCCTTATCAACACCACAAGTGTCAGTATCTCTCAAGCCTGGCTGACACCAGAATATATTATGAAAGAAAGTGTAGAGCCAAGTTACACATTCCCAATCAAAAAAAGAACTCCATAGTATCATCAGTACCAGTCCCTTTCCCATCACCACACAATTGTGAACGATCGTCCCAGATTCTGTGGCCCTTCTTGCCATGTTCTCCTGGTGTTAAGTTACATGGTATGTTGGACAGCTGAAATGAATGGTGTGAGGGCAGTGACACAAAATCAATACAGAAGATACGGCAGCAAAAATAACCTCCCAAAATAAACAAAACATAAGATCTAGTAAAAGTAAAAACTAATAACACCACAACCACTACTGACACTGTGAACACTGAACAAACATGGCATCAGTACGCAGTGTAAACTAATAACTCCCTCACCTTGTCCATAAGCTACAGAAACTGAACCCTATGCCTCCTTGACCTGTCCACCAGTTGTAAAACCTTAACCCAGTGACTCCCTGACCCTATCCACCAGCTATACAAAGTTAACCCTGACTCCCTGACCCTATCCACCAGCTATATAAAGTTAACCCTATGACTCCCTGACCCTATCCACCAGTTGTACAAAGTTAACCCTATACTCCCTGACCCTGACCACCAGCTGTACAAACTTAACCCTGACTCCTTGACCCTATCCACCAGCTGTACAAAGTTAACCCCATGACTCCCTGACCCTGACCACCAGCTGTGCAAAGTTAACCCTATGAATCCCTCATCCTGTCCATCAGCTGTAAACACTCTAACCTTTTCACTTCCACTTCACAATAACCTGCTTTCTGCAGGAGAAAACAAAACAGTTAAGTTTTTGTTCCGTGCTCATGGCTAATGATCCATGAAGTTGGTGGATAGGGCAAGGGAGTCAAAGGATTAAATTTTTGATTTGTTCTCATGGCCCATAATGCAGAAAGCCGGTGAATAGGTTGAGAGAGATAAAGAGTTACATTTTTACCTTTCTCAGGCTAATAATGTAGAAATCTGGTGGACAGGGTGAGGGAGACAAAGGGTTAAGTTTTAATTTTGCTCTCATGGCTAATGACACAGAAAGCTAGTAGATAGGGTGATGGATACAAAGGGTTGAGGTTTTCACTTTGTTCTCATACTAATAATACAGAAAGCTGGTACACAGGGTGAGGGGTACAAATGGCTAAATATCTGAACCCAGTGGAAGCATCATTGTTAGCATGTGTGTCACCAGATTCAGGGATACGTACGTGGCGTCAGTGGAAAGCGGAGCCTGGAACTGGCCTGTCTCCAGGTTGAACCGGTAGATATCAGGACTGCACACACAGCAAGACAACAGGGTCACTTGTCTGTGAACAACATTTATACAGGCAGCCATTTCACCATCAACAACCACTTCTCTCCCCACCCTGCTCCCAAGGAGGTGCAAAACTGAACAATCCCCCACAACTGCAAAATAATATTCACACTAGATATACAGACCATGGATATAATCACTGAAAGATATTAGATATGTTGTCTGCTTAGGTAAGTCTTGCTTTGTGTGGCAGAAATTAAAGCAATGCGGGCAGGCAGCCTTTTTGCATAGAATCTATTCCACACTTGTGGGTCCCACTCTCTCTCTCTTCAGCTACAAAAAAACACAAAATGATGAAATAGGTACACAACACTGTGTGTTCTGCACAGGGAAATCAATAGCAGAGACTTTCTGCTTTCAAAAACAAAAAACAACCCCAAACCAACCAACCAAACAAAAAAACAAATGGAAAAAAACAGCAGTGCTTTCTTTTATAGGTTTCAAGGAAAAATGTATTAAAAATCCAAACGCATCATCAGTGGATTTCTAAGTACTGATGCACCAGCATTTCTTACCAATAAATGCCTATCAATTAACAACAGGAAGGGAGTTCTTGAATGTTACATAGAACCGATAATGTTAAACGGTTGTGAGGCATGGGCAGTCAACACGCAAAGCCAGAATAAGATTGAGGCAACCGAAATGTGGTTTCTAAGAAGAATGTTGAGAATTCCATGGACAGCAAAGAAAACAAATGAGACTGTCTTGATGGAGGCAGACTCAAGAAGATCACTGATAACAAAGATTAGGAAAAGACAAGCAACATTTATAGGCCATTTTATGAGGAAAGAGGAATTGGAGAACCTGGCCACAACAGGAAAGCTGAAAGAAAGAGAACACCAGGTAGACCCAGGGAGAAAATATTGGACAGACTTGTAGGGTGGCTGAGGACAGAGAGGGTGGAAGATATGCTTGCAGCAACAAGGGATAGCTGCATATGGAGGGCCATGATCACCAACGCCATGTGGCAGGGCACATCATGATGATGATGATGATGATGATGATGATGATGATGATGATGAAGATGATGATGCACCAACACTGGCATGTCAGCAAAAAGTTTAGTGAATTCTGCAGAGTGGCCTAGTAGTTCAATGTGTCTATCTACAATGAAAAATGTCCATTTAAATAGTGGATTAAACAGGGATTTCTCTTCCCTCCTCATCCACTCTCTAAGTAGTGGTCTGGATGCTAGTCTGTTGAACAGATGATTTACTGATGTCCTGTGTGAGACACACTTTGTGCACATAAAAGAACCCACAGCAGCAAATGAGGTGAACATTATGATCGATTTCCACAGGTAAACAAAAAAAGCACAATAAATTTTCTTTTTTCTTTTATTGTTGTTTAAAGCCCAGCCGACTGCACAGAGCCATATCAGGGCTATAACCGCTTCAAAACACACAAAACTTCAACAGGAAAAAAGAAAAGAAAAGAAAATTAAGTACACATATCAATGCATTCGTGCACATAATCTAAGGACATGGCCCCGCCGTAGGACCATTCTGTCCGATTTATCGCACAGGGGAGATTTAAAAAACACACCTGAATACAAATATAAGCATACATAAGGACACCAAAACATATATAAAAACAGGCATAAATTACCTAAAATTGCTTCCGCATATCTCACCTCCTTAGAGCCAAAAATGCACTTAATACATGTACCCAATTATCAATCCGGAGAAAAAGTATGCAAGACTTTATAGAACAAATACAGTTGAATGGACCATTAAGGTAGAAAATAACAAGAAGAAATGACAGAGAGCAAAGCAACAAGGCAGAAAGAAAGAGAGTGACAGAAAAGAGGAAATTTCTAGCACAGAATTTCCAGAAGGTGGGAATACTATTTATACTGAAAGAAGCCCCAGCTACCCAAACTGATGTCCTGTGTGAGACACACTTTGTGCACATAAAAGAACCCACAGCAGCAAATGAGGTGCCCCTGTCAAAATTATGTATGGTCAATTTTCACAGGTAAACAAAAAAGCACAATAAATATAAATCAAACTAAATCAAATTTTTTAAAAAAGAAGAAAAAATGTGTGATGATGCATCACAAAAGCACAATCTCCCCAAGAAGAACCACTAAAATTTCCCATAGTAAATTTGTTATTGATACTGTTGCCTAAAGCTCAACCTATACCTCACAAAAGATTAGACAAAAATAACTGGGAAAGCGAATTAAGAACACATATCAATGCATTCACACACATAACATAAGCATATGCCCCTGGCACTGACCACTCTGTCCAATTCGTTACCATGGGATTTTAAAAAAATGAATACAACTGTAAACATTACTAAGGACATTAAAACATAAAAAATGAACCTAACTTACCTAAAATTGCTTCTGCACAAACATATTTCCTTAGAGCTAAAAATGCACATTATACATGTATCCAATTATAAATCCTAAAAGCATGTATCCAATTATAAATCCTAAAAGAAAATATGAAAGGTTTTATAGAACACATATAGGTGAATGGACCAGCAAGGCAGAAAATGATCAGAAGAAATGACAGAAAGCAAAGGAACAAGGCAGAAACAAAGAGTGACAGAAAAGAGGAAATTTCCAGCACAGAATTTCCAGAAAGCAGGGATACTATTTATACGAAAGAGCCCCTGGTATACCCATGGGGATGGAGGTTTGCGGATGAAATCTCTTATGATAAGAACTACAAATACAAATCAGACACACATGAAAATAGATGAGAATTGGTATCCAAATGATAAAATAAGACAGGCGTGAATTTTCTACCAAACCTGCCT
This sequence comes from Monoplex corrugatus, assembly GCA_030674185.1. Taxonomy (NCBI): domain Eukaryota; kingdom Metazoa; phylum Mollusca; class Gastropoda; order Littorinimorpha; family Ranellidae; genus Monoplex; species Monoplex corrugatus. Next base: position 27,448 of record JAPXFY010002280.1, read on the forward strand.
CTGTCAAGTGTACTAAAAAAAAAAATTTTTAAAAAAGGGAAAGAAAGAGAAACACACTAAATTTAGAACAGAACTGACTGATCAGCCACCTTCCTTGACGTTTTAATTAACAGTCTCAGTTTTAGTATCTCAAGATGACGACTCCGTGCTCAGAATGAATTCCATATGTACTAACACCACTGATGCTATGTGATGGAGAAGATCCAGAATGATCATGGCATAAACCTTAAGTCTGCACATAAACCCATGAGCTGGCCAGATCCTGAGGTCCTATCTTGCCTACAGGTTTTGTATCTTATACTGGTATTGTACTCAGTCCATTACCTCGGAACAATCATGGTTACAAAAGGAGAAAATACATTGAAAAACACACACTCTCTGTAAAAACAACTTCACAGCAAACCATCAAGCGGCAACAACAATTTGTAGTTTGGGTTCACCAGGGATTCATTGCATCTGACACAATACATATGCACTCAAATCTGACAGCAATTATCTGGCAGACCTCCACTATGCCTTCACAAAACCCCATTGCTGGCAAGGTCCTGAATGGGGGGGTAAGGTGGAAGGGTAGGGGAAAAGAACCTAACAAACATTAATCCCACACCAACCAAAGTAGAATTCAAATATCAGATTGCAGCAAACCAACCAGTTTCCAATGTTGCGAGCTGGGACGTGAAGCAAGACATCAGCTCTTGATTATCCATGATATAGTATCAATAAACCAATCATGCCATGGTCGACAGAAATTAATTTAATTAACCCTTTGACACTCCACAATAACTCTTTGACTCTCATGTGGATTCCATTAACCCTCTGACTCTCAAAAGCCTTTCCACTAGCGTGCTGCTTTGTCAACCATGCAGCAAAGCAGAAATTAAGCCTCTGACTCCATCATCCTGTTCACATCACACTCCTTGCAAAGCAGATAGGGT
>JAPXFY010002281.1:15000-22500 GCA_030674185.1 Monoplex corrugatus
TTAGTTGACTTGCTTAGACTATTGCAATCTATTGTCAATATAAGAATAAAGTCGTGAAGTGATAGTATTTAACACAAAGTGTTGAGAGTCAAATTTATGTCTGTTAACTGTTGGGCTGACATTGCCTAGAGTATGTACTCTCTCTCTCTCTCTCTCTCTCTCTCTCTGTCTGTGTGTGTGTCTGTCTGTCTTTCTCTCTCTCTCTCTCTGTTGTGTGTGTGTTTTTTCTCTCTGTCTGTCTGTCTGTATGTATATCTGTCTCCATGTCTGTCTGTCAGTCTGTCTGTCTGTCTCTCTGTCTCTGTCTCTTTCTCTCTCTCTCTCCTTCTATCTCTCCCTCTCTCTCTGTCTCTCTGTTGTGTGTGTGTGTTTTCTGTCTGTCTGTGTGTATATCTGCCTCTGTCTGTTTGTCTGTCTGTCTCTCTCCCTCTCTCTCTCTCTCTCTCCCTGCCTTTGCCCCTCTCTCTCTTTCTGTTATGTGTGTTTTCCCTCTCTTTTTGTCTGTCCATCTGTCTGTCTGTCTGTCTGTCTGTGTGACGTGTGTTGACAGTAAACAGCGTGCGGATAACAGCACGGCATGATAGTCGTTTAAATGATAACTGATTGCTGTTCACTGTGAAATGTATATAATTATATACTGTGAGTAGATGTCGCGCCAGCAGGCAGCAAAAGTGTGTGTGGTATTTTACAGTGATTTTATCGTGGTTCTATTTGATTTTGTGCATTGAATTTTATATCAGTTTATTCCTCTTGGGTCCCGACAAATGGTGATGTAAATATTTTTTTAAAATTTTGAATATTTTACCGGATAATCTGATTTTGGAGTTTCGTATGCCTACTTTTCGTCATTTTAATTCTGCCGCTCAGGTCGGACATTTAACCTGTGAACTGTTAACATTTTAGCCTACTGTGTTCGCCCAACGCTACAGCTCCCAAACCTTCGTTGTTCTCTGATTCAATTGTTGTGAACTGACCAACCCACACACCAACCTGCAAACATCATCCTCTCCTGACTGGCTCTCAATTATGGATCCGTCCTTTCTTAAACAAATTGGACTGACACTTTTTAAACACAGCAAATGCTATCTCGGTGGAGGCGTCTACCAGCGCATACGTACATTGGGGCTGTGTAGCAAGCCCCGCACTGTGCGATCCTGTCGTGGTGGACGTCTCCACCGACTTTGGCACAACCTGCCTCCTGCTGTGCCAGCCCGACGCCACTTTTCTTCTTCTGCTTCTTCGTCTCCTCCACTGCCCCTGCCTTCGACCTCGCTGCTGCGGGCTTCGTCTCCTCCTCTGCCATCTTCGCCTTCGTCTTCTGTCCTGGTGGTGCCGCCTTCGCCTTCTGTTCCGCCGGTGCTGCCTTCGTCTTCTGTCCCGCCGGCGCTGCCCTCGTCTTCTGTCCCGCCGGTGCTACCTTTGTCTTCTTCTTCTGTTCCATCGTTGCTGCCTTCGTCTTCTGCCCCGCTGGTGTCGCCTTCGTCTTTTGTCCCGTCGGTGCCGCCTTCGTCGCCACCTCGGCCGCCGCCATATGACTGTGATAAACTTAAACTATGCCTTTTTAACGCTCAGTCAACATGCAAGGATGGCAAAGCCGAAGTCATTGACGATTTTATCGCTGATGAGCACGTTGACATTGCTTTTATCACAGAGACATGGCTTAACCCCCTTGGTCATGAACCTATACATGCTAGCCTCACTCCGAGTGGTTACAGGCTTGCTTCTTTCCATCGCTCATCTCGAGGTGGTGGTATCGCCATCCTCTACAACGACTCACTCCATTCCCGCCTATCTTTCTCGCAGTCTCTGCCTTTCTCCCATCCTTCTTTTGAGCACGTTGAAGTATCCTTCCAATCCACCCCTCACCCCATCACCTTCTCCTGTGTCTATCGACCTCCACCTAGCTCTGCCAACAAACTCACCACATCCACGTTTCTCTCTGACTTTGACCAACTGCTTGACCACTACTGCCTCTTACCTGGAAATCTCATCATTCTAGGTGACATCAATGTCCACTATGACAACACTCACCGTTATGACACAAGACATATCATCAACTCTCTGTCCAATCACAATATGACTCAACACATTTCTGAACCAACCCATCAAAAAGGTCACATTCTTGACTGGATCATTTCTCGTGATCACCACAATTCAGCTACTGACAACTGCTTAGTTCTTTCTACCCGTCTAACTTCAGCCCTTCCATCTGACCACTCTGCAATTCTCTGTTCTCTTGACATTTCTCCTCCTTCCCGTACCACGCGCACAGTGACTCGACGCAATCTCAAATCTATCGACCTCTCCACATTTTCATCTGATGCCTCCCGTCTCCTTTCTGAAAAGTCACATAACCTTGCCGATGAATTCTATACTACTCTCCACCATCTTCTGGACACTCATGCTCCAGCCACAACCCGTCTTTTACCTGACCGCCCCCCTACCCCCTGGCTCACTCATGAGATCGCCTGTGCAAAACGTGCCCGCCGCAGAGCAGAGCGCCGCTGGCACAAATCCAAACTCGCTGTACACAGGCAACTTTTCCAAGCCTCTAAAACAAAAGTATCCACCCTCATTGCATCTGCAAAAACAAGCTATTTCCAAACCAAAATCCTGAATGCCTCTTCTTCAAAAGAACTCTTTACAACCATGAATCATCTCCTTGGCACACGAAAAGACTTACCTCTCCCAACAAAACATACAAATGAAGAACTCCCATCTGTATTCTCCAAGTATTTCACCACCAAAATACAAACTCTTCGTGACAGGCTTGACAGGACACCCTGTCAACCATGCCCAACTGACCCTTCCTTCTCTGGCACACCTCTCGCTACTTTTACCCCAGTCTCACAAGAAGAAATTTTCAACACAATCAGATCCATGTCGTTCAAAACCTGCGAACTGGATCCTCTTCCAGGTTCTCTCTACTCCGACTGTCTCCCTACTCTCCTCCCATTCATCACTAAATCATCAACACTTCTTTTCAAACTGGAACTGTCCCAGATTCTTTCAAGTTTGCTATTGTTCACCCTCTCCTCAAGAAACACAATTTAGACCCAAATGAACTGAAAAATTACAGGCCTATCTCTAATCTCTCTTTCTTGTCAAAACTCCTTGAAAAGGTCGTCCTCAACCAGCTGAACTCTCACCTGTCTGCCAACAATCTCCTCAATCCTTTCCAGTCAGCCTACCGCCAGTGCCATAACACTGAAACTGCCCTACTACACATTCTCAACAATCTCCTTCTTGCAACTGATACTGGCAAAGTCTCTCTCCTCACACTCCTTGATCTGTCTGCAGCCTTCGATACCATTGACCATGGTATTCTCCTTTCTAGACTTCATCATACTTTTGGCATCTCTGACATTGCTCTCTCCTTTTTCACTTCGTATTTATCAAACAGAAAACAAACTGTTCTCATCAATGGCACTTACTCTCAACCTGCATACCTGACCTGTGGTGTTCCACAGGGATCTGTCCTTGGCCCTGTTCTTTTCACTCTTTATACCTCCCCCCTGTCCACCATCATCAACTCCCACTCTATAAAACACCACTTCTATGCTGATGACACCCAACTTCAAGACAGTGACTCACCTGATAATATATTGCGCCTGTTGACTCGCACCACTGAGTGTTACTCGGACATTAAGAACTGGATGACACACAATAGATTTCAGCTTAATGACGACAAGTCAGAAGCTATCCTCATTGGCACCCGTCAGAAACTTTCCCAGCTGCCTCCTCTTTCTCTCCCATTATGTAACACATCAGTCTCAATTTCTGATTCAGGTAAAAACCTTGGTGTCTGCATTGACTCTACCCTGTCCATGAACAACTTTGTTTCTCAAACTGCCAGATCTTGCTACTATCATCTCCATCGTATAAACCTGATCAGGAAGTATCTCTCTGTGGAAAAAACTGCAAAACTCGTTCTCTCCTTCATAATGTTTCGCATTGACTATTGCAATTCACTCCTGTCTGGTCTTCCTGCCTCCACCATTCACATCCTACAGCGCATTCAAAACAATGCTGTACGCCTTGTACTCAAAAAGAAAAAAGCTGACCACATATCTCCTCTCCTGGCACAACTTCACTGGCTCCCTGTATCAAAGCGCATACAGTACAAACTAGACACCATGTGCTACAAAAGCCTCAATAACGCAGCCCCCGATTACCTGTCAAGCCTACTTGAGATCTATGTTCCCTCACGTACCCTCCGCTCTGCCTCCGATCCTCTGACTTTTCGCTTTCCACGCACTAAGCTCAATACCTATGGTCCACGAGCCCTCTCTGTTTCTGGTCCACTCTCCTGGAACAAACTTCCTCTCTCAGTCCGTCAGCAACCTACTTTTGCCTCCTTCAAGTCCGCTCTCAAAACTCACCTTTTCTCCTCTGCATAAAATCCTAACCTCACTCAACCCCCCTCTGCAGCCTGTCTCCGCACGGAGGGGAATCACTTTGTTTTAATATATAATTGTATATGATGTGCTCTCTGTGGTTTTCCATTGGTTTTATTCTTGCTTTTATTGCTTTTATTCTTTCTCCCCATTTGTGGCCATGCGTGTGTGTGTGTGTGTGTGTGTGTGTGTGTGTGTGTGTGTGTGTGTGTGTGTGTGTGTGTGTGTGCGCGTGTGTGTGCGTGCGTGTGTGTGTGCGTGTGTGTCTTTTCGGCGCTTGGATTTGATTTTGTCGAGATTTTGCGCTATATAAATATTGTAATTATTATGTATGCATGTGTGTACGTATGTATGTATGTATGTATACGCTTAGATTTATGTATGTATGTATGTATGCATGTATACGCTCAGCTTAGATTTATGTATGTAAGTATGTATGCATGTATGTATGCATGTATACGCTCATATGTATGTAGGTATGTATGCATGTATACGCTCAGCGCTTAGATTTGATTTTATCAAGATTTTGCGCTATATAAATAAAATATATTATTATTATTATTATAGTCAGTTGAGAATCAGACAGCGAGGAGTAAAGACGAAGAAGCATTGCCCTGTCTTCCGAGTTGGCTGTAGAAAGAACGAAACAAGGTGTCAGAATCGTGATTACGAACTCCAACAAAAATCTAGAATATTGAAGACTAAAGTTCAACCATGGAAGATGAACAAGAAGAGGGAAGAGCCAGTCGACGACATGCCAAGATTCCCTTGCCTCCTAAACTTGATGTGAAAGGAGGAAACCTGCAGAGCAGCTGGAGGAAATTCAAGAGGCTTTGGGACAGCTATGAAATTGTGACAACACAGACAGAAGAAGACTCAACATACAGAACAGCAGTTTTTCTTTATTGCATCGGGCTGGATGCTATGGACATCTATGAAGGATTGGCATTTGCTAATGAAGCTGAAAGAAATGACATTGACACTGCTCTCCAGAAATTCGAAGAATACTGTGTGGGTTCAACCGATGAAACTTACGAAGCATTCAGATTCAACTGCAGACATCAAGCAGCAGAAGAATCTATCGAACAGTTTGTAGCAGAACTGCGGAGACTGATCAAAACCTGTAACTATGGTCCACTGGAAGACAGACTGTTGAGAGATCAAATCGTACTGGGTATACATGACGAGACTCTGCGATCAAAATTACTGGAAGTGCGACAGCTGACATTGACTGCATGTATTGATATGTGCAGAGCGCATGAATCAAGTCAACATCAAACCGTCCAAATGATGAGAAAAACGCAGGACACGCAGGAAGTCCAAGCTTTCAAAGAAAAGAAGACAGCAAAGCAATATAGCAAAGGAAACAAACCAGAGTACAGAGAGAAATGCGGATATTGTGATGGAAAGCACCCAAGAGCAAAAGAGAAATGTCCAGCATTTGGAAGAAAATGCAAGGCTTGTGGAGGAAATAATCACTTTGCTTCATGTTGCAGAACACCTAAGAAAAATCAAAAGAAAACAAGAGTTCGGCACTTCGAAGAACAAGAGACTGACACTGAAAGCGATAATGAAATCCTCGGGATCGAAGACAAAACCAGAAAAAAGGAGAGAAACATACGAGCAAAAATGCTGATAAATGAGATGCCGGTAACATTTCTTCTTGACACAGGTGCAACAACAAACGTGATGTCTGAGAGCCTGTACAGAGAAGTCACAGGAGATGAAAGAAAGTCTGACCTGCAAGAGACGAAGAAGAAGCTGGTGATGTTCAACGGAACAGAAATGAAGCCTGTAGGGGAGATAGTGCTGCGAGTGAAAAACCCCAAGAACAGAAGGAAATACAAAGTCAATTTCGCGATCACCAAAACGGACTGTAAGCCAGTACTGGGACTGAAAGCTGTACAGCACATGCAATTGTTAGCGATCAATGAAGAGAACATTGCAACGATAGCGGCGAATCAGAAAGAGGAGGAAAATGCAAAAGATATGCTCACAAAGTACAACGATGTCTTTGAAGGAGAAGGAAAACTAGAAGGGAAATTACACCTAGAAACAGACCCCAGTATTGCTCCAGTGAAGATGCCTTGCAGAAAGTGGCCGATAGCAGTGCAAGAGAAAGTGAAGGACGAGCTGAATAGGTTGAAAAAACTGGACGTGGTCACTAAAGTAGACACGCCAACGGAGTGGATAAGCAGTTAGGTCGTAACAACAAAGAGCAATGGGAAAGTCAGACTGTGCATCGACCCTAAGCCACTGAACAAAGCCCTCAGGAGAAACGAGTACCCCATGCCAACCATTGATGACGTACTGCCTCTCCTCAAAGATGCAAAATACTTCACACTTCACACACCTGGACGCGAAAAACGGGTTTTGGCACGTTGAACTGGACGAAGACAGCAGCTACCTGACAACATTTGAGACGCCTTTTGGCAAATACCGATGGAAACGAATGCCCTTTGGAATTTCACCAGCCCCAGAAGAATTCCAGAGGAGGATTGACATCGCTCTGGCAGGACTGCCAGGCATGGTGGCGGTTCATGATGACATCTTTGTTTTTGGCAGAGGACCAACCGACGAAGCAGGAGCACAAGTTCATGATACCAACCTGAACCGTTTGCTACAACGATGCCGAGAGACTGGAATCAAACTCAACAAGGAGAAGGTTGAGATGAAACGAACAGAGATATCATATTTGGGACACATCTTCTCAAGAGAAGGCTTGAAAGCAGACCCAAAGAAATTGGACACTGTCCAACAACTCCCAGTGCCAGAAGACAAGGCAGCTGTGCAGAGACTACTCTGTGTAGTCGGATACCTTCAGAAATTTGCACCAAACCTGTCTGAGGCAGCAGCACCACTCAGAGAACTGGTAAAAAATGACGTCCACTTCAGATGGGATGAAGACATCAGGAAAGCGACACATCAGGCAAGCAACAGCAAATCATCATTCCATCAAAACAGATGATGGAAGATAACAAGAAAACTGGAACTGGAACAGATGTCAGGACGCCAGCATCGTCTGTCCGTGAGAACTCATCTGATCAGTCACCAGTCATCAAAATGTCTGAGACAACCAGCATCAAGGAGCCAGATGAAGTTA
>JAPXFY010002282.1:20000-22500 GCA_030674185.1 Monoplex corrugatus
ACACAAAACTTCAACAGGAAAAAAAGAAATGACAGAAAGTAAAGGAGGAAGAAAGAAACAAAGAGAATGACAGAAAAGAGGAAGCTTCTAGAACAGAATTTCCACAAGGTGGGAAGGAAGGAAGACAGAAACAAAGAGAATGACAGAAAAGAGGAAGCTTCTAGCACAGAATTTTCACAACGTGGGAAGGAAGGAAGACAGAAACAAAGAGAATGACAGAAAAGAGGAAGCTTCTAGAACAGAATTTTCACAACGTGGGAAGGAAGGAAGACAGAAACAAAGAGAATGACAGAAAAGAGGAAGCTTCTAGAACAGAATTTTCACAACGTGGGAAGGAAGGAAGACAGAAACAAAGAGAATGACAGAAAAGAGGAAGCTTCTAGAACAGAATTTTCACAACGTGGGAAGGAAGGAAGACAGAAACAAAGAGAATGACAGAAAAGAGGAAGCTTCTAGCACAGAATTTTCACAACGTGGGAAGGAAGGAAGACAGAAACAAAGAGAATGACAGAAAAGAGGAAGCTTCTAGCACAGAATTTCCATAAGGTGGGGAGGAAGGAAGAAAGAAACAAAGAGAATGACAGAAAAGAGGAAGCTTCTAGCACAGAATTTCCACAAGGTGGGAAGGAAGGAAGACAGAAACAAAGAGAATGACAGAAAAGAGGAAGCTTCTAGCACAGAATTTCCACAAGGTGGGAAGGAAGGAAGACAGAAACAAAGAGAATGACAGAAAAGAGGAAGCTTCTAGCACAGAATTTCCATAAGGTGGGGAGGAAGGAAGAAAGAAACAAAGAGAATGACAGAAAAGAGGAAGCTTCTAGCACAGAATTTCCACAAGGTGGGGGATACTATTTATACTGAAAGAGCCCACGGTATCCCTACTGAGGTGCACACCATATCAAAAAAATCATTGTGGGATTTTTCGGCTTTGACCTGGACCTGCACTTTCCCAGGGCTGAGCATGCTATAGTTCTGCCGGGAAGGCTAGGGATGACACAGCCGAGTTTCATGTTTCATCCACTTCTTTAAGTGTTGCTCAAATTTGTTGATGAACACCACAGATGTTTGTAGCTCTCGGGCCTGGTTGATGTCAGGATATACTATAATGGTCAGCGTAGATTACAGCCTTGTCACCTAATTTCGGTCAAATTTGTTGATTAACACCACAGATGTCTGTAGTATCTCTCGGGCCTGGTTGATGTCAGGATATACTATAATGGTGAGCGTAGATTACAGCCTTGTCACCCAGTTTCGGTCAAATTTGTTGATTAACACCACAGATGTCTGTATCTCTCGGGCCTGGTTGATGTCAGGATATACTATAATGGTGAGCGTAGATTACCGCCTTGTCACCCAGTTTCGGTCCGAAACTGAAGTACACATCATTATCATTATTATCACCCCATCATTATCATCCCCATCATTATCATTATTATCATCCCCATCATTATCATTATTATCATCCCCATCATTATCATTATTATCATCCACATCATTATCATTATTATCATCCCCATCATTATCATTATTATCATCCCCATCATTATCATTATTATCATCCCCATCATTATCATTATTATCATCCCCAATCTCATCGTCATAGCATGACCAAAACTTGTCCCACCTTCCGGGGTCACCAAAGACTGGGGAGATTTGGAGATGTGTTGCAGAACTGATATGATAATAATAATAATAATAATAATAATAATATATAATCGCCCAGGTTCGATCCCCGGCGTGGGAAAAAAAAAAAAAAATAGACAACAGCAGAAGGGCATCCAGGAGTCATGACCTGGATGTGGCCCGGCCCCCCGAGAGTGTAAGGAATTCAGGGCCGAAACACTTGTCTAAAGGGGGTTACTTCTCTGAAGACCTTCTGTTGTCTAGCTCTCCCTAGAGTTTCTTTCTACCTGCACATGGTCAGTCCATTGACTTCCGGGAATAGTTCGGAGGACATTCGGGAAAGACCGAAGGACACTGGGAAAGACTAGATCTGCGGGCTTTGTGGGTTGGCTTCCCACCTTGCCTTTGATAACATGCCACGAGTTTTCCAAATGAAAGATGCTCCCAGGATTCACCGAAAGGGGGAGAGGATGATGAATCCATCGGCACTGACTCCATCACGACTGGAAACGCACAACGGACCATGATTAATGACCAGTTGGAATTTCCGTGTGCGTGTGGAAGGAGATTCACCACCAAACGCGGCATGAAGATCCACAGGACAAAAATGGGCTGTTTGAAGACACATACGAACCAGCAGCAGCGCACTGCGATAGCAGGTGAGACGTTGGATGACCAAGGCCAGGAATTAAACCATAGTGCCGAGGACATCCACGCTGACGGTTCTGATGCGGATTTTGCACAAGCTCTTAACGCCAAACGTGGAAAACTCAATTTGCCGCCTGCCGGTGCAAAAGAACAATGGGAGAAATTAGATGAGGAACTTGTCCTTAAGCTGAATGCGCTAATAGGGAACAGTACGCTGGAACACAAACTT
>JAPXFY010002283.1:0-28317 GCA_030674185.1 Monoplex corrugatus
AATTTATCACACAGGGGACTTAAAAACATACCTGAATACAATTTCTAGCATAACTAAGTGTAGCCGTGCACCCAAAGAAGGCGTGTAGCAGACGCCTTTTCTTCTCAAATGACCTCGAGTACACTTACCTTCCCTGGTTCAGTGATTGTTCAAAATATTCAGCAATTCTAGTACTTTAAACCCCTAAAAGTAACGAAAGCAATAATTTGTGCATTCTAGTTTATCAGAAATGTCTTCAACATGAAATTTCCCTCGTTTTCCTGAAATCAATAATTTTGTTGCTCGATTGTTCGCCATTGTTCAAATTTCCGACCGGTGAGCCGTGACAGCAATAAAAAAAATTGGTAAATGAAATAAATTATGGAAATTCTAAGGTCACTATCAGAATATGGGTATTGTAATCTTTCATTTGAACCACACCTTACCTTTAATTATTACATATTAAGCTTACATCGAAGTAAGTTCAGGCCAAGTCAAGGTGTGGCAAACCGCCAAAATGACCACCATTTGTCGGGATGTAGAATCCAATTCTTAATGTTCAAAATCTGACTTGAAATAGACAATTTCATTTACATTCTTGCTCCTTTTGTGAATAGAACTGATACTGCAATAAAATGTTGCCAAGTAGTAAGGTAACTGAAGAGATTTAAACTCATTTGTGTTTTCTGTTGCCTAATCACTGATCAATTTCTGCACAGAAAAGTTGATTTACCTATTTAAAATATGTCCACTTAAACTACTGAGATACAGTCTGTTTACTCATTTGTTTGATATTTTTCATGGATTAATGTTAATTGATTAAATATGTAAAAATACGGCCAAAAGCCCTTTTGGCAAGGTTTATCCATTGACTTAAATCACTCACAGTTTCAATCTAAGTGAACATTATGCAAAATGATGTAGACTAACAACAATCTGTGTGCTGAGTAGATTTTTCTGATATATGTTGATAATTCTTATGTTTGTTTAAAGCCCAGCTGAATACATATAGCCATATCACTGTCATGTGCACAGGGTACTACGTGCACATGTTTTTCTTATCGTGTGCATGGGGGATGTATGCATGAGATTTTAATGTCGCGTGCGAAAGGGAATATTTTGTGTGTATATGGATGTAGTTTTGAAAGCAGTTGACCCAAGTTGGGAACTTGGGGTGGACGAGGTTTGTTAGTCAGTCTCCAAAAAAACGCCTTGAGAAAGGGTCTGGAGCTCCAGAAGAACAAGAAGAAAGCAAAAAGAAGTAGAAAAGAAAAAGTAGGCGGGAAACAAAAGAAGAAAGCAAAAAGAAGTAGAAAAGAAAAAGTAGGCGGGAAACAAAAGAAGAAAGCAAAAAGAAGTAGAAAAGAAAAAGTAGGCGGGAAACAAAAGAAGAAAGCAAAAAGAAGTAGAAAAAAAAGTAGACGGGAAACAAAAGAAGAAAGCAAAAAGAAGTAGAAAAGAAAAAGTAGGTGGGAAACAAAAGAAGAAAGCAAAAAGAAGTAGAAAAGAAAAAGTAGACGGGAAACAAAAGAAGAAAGCAAAAAGAAGTAGAAAAGAAAAAGTAGGCGGGAAACAAAAGAAGAAAGCAAAAAGAAGTAGAAAAGAAAAAGTAGGCGGGAAACAAAAGAAGAAAGCAAAAAGAAGTAGAAAAGAAAAAGTAGACGGGAAACAAAAGAAGAAAGCAAAAAGAAGTAGAAAAGAAAAAGTAGACGGGAAACAAAAGAAGAAAGCAAAAAGAAGTAGAAAAGAAAAAGTAGACGGGAAACAAAAGAAGAAAGCAAAAAGAAGTAGAAAAGAAAAAGTAGGCGGGAAACAAAAGAAGAAAGCAAAAAGAAGTAGAAAAGAAAAAGTAGGTGGGAAACAAAAGAAGAAAGCAAAAAGAAGTAGAAAAGAAAAAGTAGGCGGGAAACAAAAGAAGAAAGCAAAAAGAAGTAGAAAAGAAAAAGTAGACGGGAAACAAAAGAAGAAAGCAAAAAGAAGTAGAAAAGAAAAAGTAGGCGGGAAACAAAAGAAGAAAGCAAAAAGAAGTAGAAAAGAAAAAGTAGACGGGAAACAAAAGAAGAAAGCAAAAAGAAGTAGAAAAGAAAAAGTAGGCGGGAAACAAAAGAAGAAAGCAAAAAGAAGTAGAAAAGAAAAAGTAGGCGGGAAACAAAAGAAGAAAGCAAAAAGAAGTACAAAAGAAAAAGTAGACGGGAAACAAAAGAAGAAAGCAAAAAGAAGTAGAAAAGAAAAAGTAGGCGGGAAACAAAAGAAGAAAGAAAGTAGTAGAAAAAGGAGAAGAAAAAAAAAAAAAGAAAGAAAAAAGTAGAAAAAGGATAAGAAGAAGAAGAAGGAGACGAGGAAGGATAAGAAGGTGAAAAAGGAGAAGAAGAAGAGAAAGAAAGTGAATTAGAAGGAGAAAAAGAAGAAGAAAAAAGAACAAAAATAAAAAAGGCAAAAAAGGATAAGACGAAGAAGGAGACGAGGAAGAAGGAGACGACGAAGAAGGAGACGAGGAAGCAGGAGACGAAGAAGAAGGAGACGAAGAAGAAGGAGACGAAGAAGAAGAAGAAGATGAGGAAGAAGGAGACGAGGAAGGAGACAACGAAGAAGGAGAAGGAAAAGAAAGTGGAACAGGAGACGAGGAAGGAGAAGAACAAGGGGGAGGAGACAAAGAAGGAGGAGAGAAAGTGTTGATAATGAAGGTGCGTGAATATGAATGTTGAATGTGAATATTTTATGTGTGCTGTTTAAAAGTTGAAAGTAAAAAAATGTACAAGTTATTGTGATTTAATGCTACCAATTTTGAAGAACAAGGTCTCCCAACAGTGTAAAAATCGCTACTCACAGTTCCGTAGCTTTCGATGGCGTTCTCGCCATCTTCGTCAGCGCTCTAATGCTGTCTGCGTGAATCTCTACTCAGATCTCGCGAACATGGGATGAACCCAGTTCACGAGATCGAATCAGAGAATGGTACACCGGGGGCAGGGTGTAACGGCCCCGGTCCCTGTTGAGCGGGGGGGTTGGTGGCTGCGATGTAGATGGCCTCCTTGACTCCTCGCTGGAACCACCTATTTTCTCTGTCCAGGATGTTGACATTGTCCGCACTGAATTGATGTTTTTCGGCGTGTAGGTGAGCTCCTACTGGAGAAGAGTCCCTCTTGTGTTCTGTTAGTCTCTTCTGAAGGGGGCGTTCAGTTTCACCGACATAATGTTGGTTACAGTCCTGGCAGTCTATTCTGTATATAATGCCAGCTTTGTCGAGTTTGCTGGTTTTGTCCTTGGGGGTGACCAGCTGGCTGCGTATGGTGTTGGAAGGTTTGGAATGTACAGCCACCCCCAGTTTTCTGATCTTTCTGGACAGAGCGTCACTCACACCTCCTACGTATGGGATGGTGATGTGTCCCTTGCGCTGGTGGTGTTTCACTGGCTGTTGGGATGCGGTGTTGGATTTCCTGCCTCCCGGGCTGTTCCAGGCCCACTTTTTGTAGCCCGAGATGGTGAGCACTTTTTTCAGGTGGTTTGTCTCCTTGTCTTTTGCCTCTTGGGTACTGCATATGGTGTTAGCTCTGTGGGTAAGGGTTCGAATCACTCCCAGTTTGTGTTCAAGGGGCTGGTGGCTGTCGAACTGTAAATATTGGTCCGTATGAGTTGGTTTACGGTAGACCGAGAAGGATAGAATGCCATCAGTTCTGGTGATGAGGGTGTCCAGCATGGCTATGGAGTTGTTCTGTTCCACTTCCCTCGTGAATTTGATGGCTGGGTGTTGGTTGTTCAGATGTTCTGTGAACTGTTCGACCAGTTGCTGGGGGAGGATAGTCATGGTGTCGTCTACGTAGCGCCCCCAGTATCGTGGTGGGGAGTGGAAAGAAGCCAATGCTTTCTCTTCAAAATCCTCCATGAACAGGTTGGCTACTATTGGGCTTACTGGGGAGCCCATGGCTGCTCCTTCTTATTGTGATTTGTTTAGTGCCGATGGGTGAAAGGAGAGCTTTTTGCATGTGTTGAGTGCGTGAACATGTGTAACAAAAGCATGACAATCACTTTACCTGTATTTTATGCATAATTTGTATATCACTTTACCCACATATTATACATAATTTCTACATCATTTTACCCGTATTTCATACATAATTTCTACATCATTTTACCCATGTTTTATACATAATTTCTACATCACTTTACCCACATATTATACATAATTTCTACATCATTTTACCCATGTTTCATACATAATTTCTACATCATTTTACCCGTGTTTCATACATAATTTCTACATCATTTTACCCATGTTTCATACATAATTTCTACATCATTTTACCCATGTTTCATACATAATTTCTACATCATTTTACCCATGTTTCATACATAATTTCTACATCATTTTACCCGTGTTTTATACATAATTTCTACATCATTTTACCCGTGTTTTATACATAATTTCTACATCATTTTACCCATGTTTTATACATAATTTCTACATCACTTTACCCATGTTTTATACATAATTTCTACATCACTTTACCCATGTTTTATACATAATTTCTACATCATTTTACCCGTGTTTTATACATAATTTCTACATCATTTTACCCATGTTTTATACATAATTTCTACATCACTTTACCCATGTTTTATACATAATTTCTACATCACTTTACCCGTGTTTTATACATAATTTCTACATCATTTTACCCGTGTTTTATACATAATTTCTACATCATTTCACCCATGTTTTATACATAATTTCTACATCATTTTACCCATGTTTTATACATAATTTCTACATCATTTTACCCGTGTTTCATACATAATTTCTACATCACTTTACCCATGTTTTATACATAATTTCTACATCACTTTACCCATGTTTTATACATAATTTCTACATCATTTTACCCGTGTTTTATACATAATTTCTACATCATTTTACCCGTGTTTCATACATAATTTCTACATCACTTTACCCGTGTTTTATACATAATTTCTACATCATTTTACCCGTGTTTCATACATAATTTCTACATCACTTTACCCATGTTTTATACATAATTTCTACATCATTTTACCCGTGTTTTATACATAATTTCTACATCATTTTACCCGTGTTTCATACATAATTTCTACATCACTTTACCCATGTTTTATACATAATTTCTACATCACTTTACCCATGTTTTATACATAATTTCTACATCATTTTACCCGTGTTTTATACATAATTTCTACATCACTTTACCCGTGTGTTTTATAATTTCTACATCATTTTACCCATGTTTCATACATAATTTCTACATCATTTTACCCATGTTTTATACATAATTTCTACATCATTTTACCCGTGTTTTATACATAATTTCTACATCACTTTACCCATGTTTTATACATAATTTCTACATCATTTAACCCATGTTTTATACATAATTTCTACATCATTTTACCCATGTTTTATACATAATTTCTACATCATTTTACCCGTGTTTTATACATAATTTCTACATCATTTTACCCATGTTTTATACATAATTTCTACATCATTTTACCCGTGTTTTATACATAATTTCTACATCACTTTACCCATGTTTTATACATAATTTCTACATCATTTTAACCCATGTTTTATACATAATTTCTACATCACTTTACCCATGTATTATACATAATTTCTACATCATTTTACCCGTGTTTTATACATAATTTCTACATCACTTTACCCATGTTTTATACATAATTTCTACATCATTTTACCCGTGTTTTATACATAATTTCTACATCACTTTACCCATGTTTTATACATAATTTCTACATCATTTTACCCGTGTTTTATACATAATTTCTACATCACTTTACCCATGTTTTATACATAATTTCTACATCATTTACCCATGTTTTATACATAATTTCTACATCATTTTACCCGTGTTTTATACATAATTTCTACATCACTTTACCCATGTTTTATACATAATTTCTACATCATTTTACCCGTGTTTTATACATAATTTCTACATCACTTTACCCGTGTTTTATACATAATTTCTACATCATTTCACCCATGTTTTATACATAATTTCTACATCATTTTACCCATGTTTTATACATAATTTCTACATCATTTTACCCGTGTTTCATACATAATTTCTACATCACTTTACCCATGTTTTATACATAATTTCTACATCACTTTACCCATGTTTTATACATAATTTCTACATCATTTTACCCGTGTTTTATACATAATTTCTACATCACTTTACCCATGTTTTATATATACGTCTACATCACTTTACCTGTGTTTTATACATCAAGTCTACATCACTTAACCCATGCTTTACACATAATTTCTACATTGCTGTACACATGCTTTATACACGATTTTTTTTTCATCACTTTACCCATGTTTTACACATAATGTCTACTTCACTTTACCCATGTTTTACACATAATTTCTACATCACTTTACCCATGTTTTACACATAATGTCTACATCACTTTACCCCTGTGTTCTACATAATTTCTACATCACTTTATCTGTGTTGTACACATAATTTCTACATCACTCTTACCCGTGTTTTACATATGTCTACATCACTGTACACATGCTTTATAATGTTCATATGCTTACAGCCCAGCCGACTACTACAGCTATATCGGGGCTAGCGCCTCATCAAAAATGACAACCAAGATAAGATAAAGTTTCAGTTCGAGTCTATATTGCTTATAAGAACCAGACAAAAGGGAAAAAAATAATAACGCGTATTTGATATGACCAGACAAGACAGGCACAAATTTTCAGCCAACTGGCCTTTGTCAAGCGAAGACATGAGATCACAAATGAACAAACACCAAATACAAAAATTAGGAGAAAAAGACGAACTTCCCTACTGTTTCATCCAGCAGGAGAAAAGGACTAAAAAACATATCACACACACAAACACCATTTTTGTATTTGCTGTTTGTTTATCTGTAATATGATGTCTACGCTTGACAAAGGCCAACTGTTGGTCATTGATGTGCGCCCGTCTTGTTTGGTTGTATCAACACTGGCAGTCACATTTGTTTTGGACTTCATGTTGCTTATAGCCCAGCCGACTACTACAGCCATATCAGGGCTTATAGCCCAGCCGACTACTACAGCCATATCAGGGCTTATAGCCCAGCCGACTACTACAGCCATATCAGGGCTTATAGCCCAGCCCACTACTACAGCCATATCAGGGCTTATAGCCCAGCCCACTACTACAGCCATATCAGGGCTTATAGCCCAGCCCACTACTACAGCCATATCAGGGCTTATAGCCCAGCCGACTACTACAGCCATATCAGGGCTTATAGCCCAGCCCACTACTACAGCCATATCAGGGCTTATAGCCCAGCCGACTACTACAGCCATATCAGGGCTTATAGCCCAGCCCACTACTACAGCCATATCAGGGCTTATAGCCCAGCCCACTACTACAGCCATATCAGGGCTTACAGCCCAGCCCACTACTACAGCCATATCAAGGCTTATAGCCCAGCCCACTACTACAGCCATATCAGGGCTTACAGCCCAGCCCACTACTACAGCCATATCAGGGCTTATAGTCCAGCCCACTACTACAGCCATATCAGGGCTTATAGCCCAGCCCACTACTACAGCCATATCAGGGCTTATAGTCCAGCCCACTACTACAGCCATATCAGGGCTTATAGTCCAGCCCACTACTACAGCCATATCAGGGCTTATAGCCCAGCCCACTACTACAGCCATATCAGGGCTTATAGTCCAGCCCACTACTACAGCCATATCAGGGCTTATAGCCCAGCCGACCACTACAGCCATATCAGGGCTTATAGCCCAGCCCACTACTACAGCCATATCAGGGCTTATAGCCCAGCCGACCACTACAGCCATATCAGGGCTTATAGCCCAGCCCACTACTACAGCCATATCAGGGCTTATAGCCCAGCTGACTACTACAGCCATATCAGGGCTTATAGCCCAGCCCACTACTACAGCCATATCAGGGCTTATAGCCCAGCTGACTACTACAGCCATATCAGGGCTTATAGCCCACCCACTACTACAGCCATATCAGGGCTTATAGCCCAGCCACCAACCATACAAGGCTTATAGCCCAGCCCAACTACACCATATCAGGGCTTATAGCCCAGCGACTACTACAGCCAATCAGGGCTTATAGCCCACCACTACACTATCAGAGCCCACTACTACAGCTCAGTATAGCCCAGCCGACTACTACAGCCATATACAGGGCTTATAGCCCAGCCCACTACTACAGCCATATCAGGGCTTATAGCCCAGCCACTACTACAGCCATATCAGGGCTTATAGCCCAGCCACTACTACAGCCATATCAGGCTTATAGCCCACCTGAACTACAGCCAATCAGGGCTTATAGCCCAGCCCACTATCAGCCATATCAGGGCTTATAGCCAGCACTATACAGCCTATCGGGCTTATAGCCCAGCCACTACTACAGCAATCGTTATAGCCCAGCGACTACTACAGCCATACAGGCTTATAGCCAGCACTACTACAGCATATCAGCTATGCCCAGCCACTACTACAGCCATATCAGGCTTTAGCCAGCCGACAACAAGCCATATCAGGCTTATAGCCCAGCCACTACTACAGCCATATCAGGCTTAAGCCCACACTACACAGCCTATCGGCTATAGCAGCCATACTTAAGCCATCGCTTATACCCAGCCATAACAGCCTATCAGCTAAGCCCACCACTACACAGCCATATCAGGCTTATAGCCAGCCACTTCAGCTACAGCTTATAGCCCAGCCATACTACAGCATACAGGCTTAAGCCACCGCTACTACAGCCAATAGCTATAGCACCATAACAGCCTATCAGGTTAAGCCCAGCACTACTAAGCCATATCAGGGCTTATAGCCAGCCCACTACTACAGCCATATCAGGCTTATAGCCCAGCCCATACTACAGCCATATCAGGGCTTATAGCCCAGCCACACTACAGCCATCAGGGCTATAGCCCAGCCCACTACTACAGCCATATCAGGGCTTATAGCCCAGCCCACTACTACAGCCATATCAGGGCTTATAGCCCAGCCACTACTACAGCCATATCAGGGCTTATAGCCCAGCCCATACTACAGCCATATCAGGCTTATAGCCCAGCCCACTACTACAGCCATATCAGGGCTTAAGCCCAGCCACTACTACAGCCATACAGGCTTATAGCCAGCACACTATACAGCCTCAGGCTTATACCCAGCCCACTATCCATCATACCCAGCAATGCATTCTATCAGCCATAACAGCTAGGTTGCAGCACTAACACCTACGGTTAACCGCCATACATCAGTATGCAGCACACGCCATACGCTTATACCGCACTATAAGCCATCAGGGCTACCACATAGCCATATAGCTTAGCACAACACAAGCACCCCCTCATATCAGGTTTAGCAGCCACTACAGCATATCAGCTTACAGCCATCGCCTCACCCATAAACCATGGGCTAACCAGCACAACCTATCGCTTAAGCCCATACTACCCATATGCTTAGCCAGCCACTACTACATAGCTTATACCCAGCATAGCATCAGCTTGCCCGCCTATCGCCATACGCTTACACATAAGCCATATCGCTTATAGCGCACAAGCATCTATATATAGCCCAGCCACTACTACAGCCATATCAGGCTTAGCCACACTACTACACATAGGGCTAAGCAGCCTACAGATATCAGGGCTTATAGCCCAGCCACTATACAGCCATTCAGGTTATGCCAGCCCTCTACAGCCTATCAGGGCTTAAGCCCAGCCAAGCCATCTACAGCCAATCGGCTTATAGCCAGCCACTAAGCCTATAGCTATGAGCGTTACAGCCATTCGGCTTATAGCCGCCACTACTAGCCATAGGCTTAAGCCAGCCCACATACAGCATCAGGTTAGCCCGCCCACTATACACAGGCTTATAGCCACTCTACGCTATCGCTTATAGCACCATACAGCACAGGCTTAACCAGCCTATAGCTATAGGCACAGCCACTATACGATCAGTTATGCCAGCCACTCAGCCTTCGGGTTTGCCCAGCATAGCTATCGTAAGCCCACCTACTGCATCGGGCTTACCCAGCCTCTCAGCCATACGTTTACCACCACTACAGCCTATCGCTTATAGCCGCCATCACAGCCATCAGGCTTATGCACATACTACGCCTCAGTTAGCCAGCATATCAGCTCGGGTTATAGCAGCAATCACCTACAGGGCTTAGCCAGCCACACAGCAATCAGCTATAGCCGCCACAGCTAGGGTATACCAGCACTAAGCCAATCGCTAGCCGCCTACTACAGCTACAGGGCTTTGCCAGCCATACACCATACAGGGTTATAGCCAGCTATCGCAAGCTTATGCCCGCCTCCAGCCAAGTATTATAGCCCAGCATACTACAGCCTATCAGGGCTTATAGCCAGCCACTACTACAGCTTCAGGCTTATAGCCCAGCCACTACTACAGCCATTCAGGGCTTATAGCCAGCCCCTACTCAGCCTATCAGGGTTATAGCCGCAATAAGCTTCAGGCTTAAGCCAGCCACTACTCAGCCATCAGGTTATAGCCCGCCACTTACAGCCATATCAGGGCTTATAGCCAGCCCACTACTACAGCCATATCAGGGCTTATAGCCAGCCATATACAGCATATCAGGGCTTATAGCCGCCACTACTACAGCCATATCAGGCTTATAGCCAGCCCACTACTACAGCCATATCAGGGCTTATAGCCAGCCACTACTACAGCCATATCAGGGCTTATAGCCCAGCCCACTACTACAGCCATATCAGGGCTTATAGCCAGCCACTACTACAGCCATATCAGGGCTTATAGCCCAGCCACTATACAGCCATATCAGGGCTTATAGCCCAGCCGATACTACAGCATATCAGGGCTTATAGCCAGCCACTACTACAGCCATATCAGGGCTTAAGCCCAGCCCACTACTACAGCCATATCAGGGCTTATAGCCCAGCCACTACTACAGCCATATCAGGGCTTATAGCCCAGCCCACTATACGCCATATCAGGGCTTATAGCCAGCCCACTACTACAGCCATATCAGGGCTTATAGCCAGCCCACTACTACAGCCATATCAGGGCTTATAGCCCAGCCACTACTACAGCCATATCAGGGTTATAGCCAGCCCATACTACAGCCATATCAGGGTTATAGCCAGCCCACTATACAGCCATATCAGGGTTATAGCCAGCCATACTACAGCCATATCAGGGCTTATAGCCAGCACTACTACAGCCATATCAGGGCTTATAGCCCAGCCATACTACAGCCATATCAGGGTTATAGCCAGCCACTACTACAGCCATATCAGGGCTTATAGCCAGCCACTACTACGCCATATCAGGGCTTATAGCCCAGCCCACTACTCAGCCATATCAGGGCTTATAGCCCAGCCACTACTACAGCCATATCAGGGCTTATAGCCCAGCCCACTACTACAGCCATATCAGGGCTTATAGCCCAGCCCACTACTACAGCCATATCAGGGCTTATAGCCCAGCCACTACTACAGCCATATCAGGGCTTATAGCCCAGCCCACTACTACAGCCATATCAGGGCTTATAGCCCAGCCCACTACTACAGCCATATCAGGGCTTATAGCCCAGCCCACTACTACAGCCATATCAGGGCTTATAGCCCAGCCCACTACTACAGCCATATCAGGGCTTATAGCCCAGCCGACTACTACAGCCATATCAGGGCTTATAGCCCAGCCCACTACTACAGCCATATCAGGGCTTATAGCCCAGCCCACTACTACAGCCATATCAGGGCTTATAGCCCAGCCCACTACTACAGCCATATCAGGGCTTATAGCCCAGCCCACTACTACAGCCATATCAGGGCTTATAGCCCAGCCGACTACTACAGCCATATCAGGGCTTATAGCCCAGCCGACTACTACAGCCATATCAGGGCTTATAGCCCAGCCCACTACTACAGCCATATCAGGGCTTATAGCCCAGCCCACTACTACAGCCATATCAGGGCTTATAGCCCAGCCCACTACTACAGCCATATCAGGGCTTATAGCCCAGCCCACTACTACAGCCATATCAGGGCTTATAGCCCAGCCCACTACTACAGCCATATCAGGGCTTATAGCCCAGCCAACTACTACAGCCATATCAGGGCTTATAGCCCAGCCGACTACTACAGCCATATCAGGGCTTATAGCCCAGCCCACTACTACAGCCATATCAGGGCTTATAGCCCAGCCCACTACTACAGCCATATCAGGGCTTATAGCCCAGCCCACTACTACAGCCATATCAGGGATAACACCATGTTAAAAATGACAACCAGGTTAAGATAACAGACATGAGACAACAGTTAAAAACCATGCTCACCATTAACCTTGCAAGTCTAAAATGCAATTAAACAAAAACATACTCAGACGTAGAATTATATCAGGTGAAATCTATTCACTCTTGCAAAAACTGGAAAATTGTATCAGAAGGGATGTCTCTGAAGGGGTTCTTTAAAGAGTTCACAGTGTAATGTTTATGTCTCACATCGTACAAGTCAAGATGTCTGATGCTCAATGGCTCATCACATGATATACATCATGATGCTACTTCATTTTTTAAAAGGTAGGAGTGAGTGTAGGATGTGTAACCCGTGCGTAACCTACATAACACTGTCTCTTTCTTACGGTTCCCAGCAGTAGATGGGAGAACTTCTTTCAGGTCGGGGCGGATTTGGAAAAGTTTGTTATCTGTTCATTCCAATCCTCCTGCCACAGATTTCTCATGTACCTGTGTATTTTGGGTTTGACATCTGCATAAGAATGAAGGATTTAGACATCTTTTCCCTTGTGACATTCTTGGCCAGGCAGTCGGCCTTTTTATTCCTCCAATAACAACATGGCCAGGAATCCAATAACCTTCACTTGTCAGAGTAGGAAACAGTTCAAAGAACTTCAGAAGCTCAGGGTGACTAATGTGTTCGGCCCGCAATTGCCTGCAAAGCAGAAACTTGAGAAAGGGAATCAGAAAAAAAATCTTTATGCTTGGATTTGGACACCGTTTTTAGTGCCAAAACCAGTCAGTTCAGCCGTATAAATGGAACTGTCACGGAATATGTTTTGAAAATGGACGATTGGGAACAGCCGAACAGAAGGCGGCAGCAGCAGCAACATCTTCATCACACTTGGATCCATCAGTGAAGATTCTGTGGGATAACAAAAAATCTCTTAAACAGTTCTGCATAAAACGACCTGTACGCCATTAACTGGTACCGTCTTTACAGTAGGAAGCAAGATCAAAACAGACCTTCCGTGTCTTCAAGGTCCATGGTGGGCTGTCTGGAAATCTGGAGAAGTCGGAAACAACTGCTAAATTTTTATCTGCCTTTTCTGTACGAAGACGGACACGATTCCTAAAGGAGGAGTGACTTTCAGATGTTTTTCAAATTCGCTTTAAAATCTGTGGTTGAAGACAACAATCGTAGGCTGGGTTTTCCAGTTCAGAGAACAATTTCAAACAGAAATTTATGGTTAATTTCAGTCTATGGTTGGTCAGGGAGAGCTTCCTTGCCTCCACGTATAAACTGTTGACATGAGTTGCTCCGATCGCATCAAGACAGAATCCCAGCCCTTGATGTTGAATGGGATCCAGTAGTTTTAGGTAGGATGGTCTCGCAGAGCCGTACACTGCGCAGTCATAGTCCAGCTTAGAGCAAATTAAAGCTTTGTACAGGTGAAGTAGTGTTTTCTTGTTGGCACCCAGTCTGTGCAAGCTATGGCTCGTTGATTATTCAGAGCTTTCTGGCGCGATGTTTTAAAATGTTGGATATGACTGAGAAAATTCAACTTTTGATTAAAGATCAATCCCAGAAATTTAGCTTCTTTTACAGCTGGAATGATGGACTTTCCCAGATGAATTTCTGGATCAGCAAAGAATTCTCGGAGGTTATGAAAGGCACCTGATGATGATGATGATGAAAGTGGATACACTGTGTTTTGCTTGTGGAAAAAGTCAAGCTGTTTGTCTCTGCCCACTGCGGGATCCGATCCACGCACAGCTGCAGCTGCCGCTAATGCTTGCATCTATAGACGTTTTCACTTGCATATAGCGCAAAATCGTCCACAAACAGGGAACAGAGCCCTGCTGTACAGACTTGACTATATTGTTGATCTTAATACTGAACAGCGCAGGACAGAGGATGCTCCCTTGTGGTACACCCAGCTCATGGATGTCCCGAGTAGTACCAACCCACACTTGAAACTGTCGTTCAGCCAAAAAAATTTGGATAAACAGGGGTAGGTGACCCCGAAAACCCAGTTCGTGTAGATCCGTAAGTATTCCTGATTCCCATGTAGTATCATAATGCTTTCTACAGATCAAACAAGATAGTCAGTACATGTAGTATTATAATGCTTTCTACAGATCAAACAAGATAGCCAGTACATGTAGTATTATAATGCTTTCTACAGATCAAACAAGATAGCCAGTACATGTAGTATCATAATGCTTTCTACAGATCAAACAAGATAGCCAGTACATGTAGTATCATAATGCTTTCTACAGATCAAACAAGATAGTCAGTACATGTAGTATTATAATGCTTTCTACAGATCAAACAAGATAGCCAGTACATGTAGTATCATAATGCTTTCTACAGATCAAACAAGATAGCCAGTACATGTAGTATCATAATGCTTTCTACAGATCAAACAAGATAGCCAGTACATGTTATTTGCTGAGAAATGCCTTACACTAGTTACAGATCATCATTTCAAGGCGGATTAAATGGTCCTGTGGAATGGTGCATGTGAAAACTGCACTGTTCCTTAGTCAAGACGCCATCATTCTCTTGTGAAACCTGCACTGTTCCTTAGTCAAGACGCCATCATTCTCTTGTGAAACCTGCACTGTTCCTTAGTCAAGACGCCATCATTCTCTTGTGAAAACTGCACTGTTCCTTAGTCAAGACGCCATCATTCTCTTGTGAAAACTGCACTGTTCCTTAGTCAAGACGCCATCATTCTCTTGTGAAAACTGCACTGTTCCTTAGTCAAGACGCCATCATTCTCTTGTGAAACCTGCACTGTTCCTTAGTCAAGACGCCATCATTCTCTTGTGAAAACTGCACTGTTCCTTAGTCAAGACGCCATCATTCTCTTGTGAAACCTGCACTGTTCCTTAGTCAAGACGCCATCATTCTCTTGTGAAAACTGCACTGTTCCTTAGTCAAGATGCCATCATTCTCTTGTGAAAACTGCACTGTTCCTTAGTCAAGATGCCATCATTCTCTTGTGAAAACTACACTGTTCCTTAGTCAAGATGCCATCATTCTCTTGTGAAAACTGCACTGTTCCTTAGTCAAGATGCCATCATTCTCTTGTGAAACCTGCACTGTTCCTTAGTCAAGATGCCATCATTCTCTTGTGAAACCTGCACTGTTCCTTAGTCAAGATGCCATCATTCTCTTGTGAAAACAGCACTGTTCCTTAGTCAAGACGCCATCATTCTCTTGTGAAAACTGCACTGTTCCTTAGTCAAGACGCCATCATTCTCTTGTGAAAACTGCACTGTTCCTTAGTCAAGATGCCATCATTCTCTTGTGAAAAGTACACTGTTCCTTAGTCAAGATGCCATCATTCTCTTGTGAAAACTGCACTGTTCCTTAGTCAAGATGCCATCATTCTCTAGTGAAAACTGCACTGTTCCTTAGTCAAGATGCCATCATTCTCTAGTGAAAACTGCACTGTTCCTTAGTCAAGATGCCATCATTCTCTTGTGAAAACTGCACTGTTCCTTAGTCAAGATGCCATCATTCTCTTGTGAAAACCGCACTGTTCCTTAGTCAAGATGCCATCATTCTCTTGTGAAAACCGCACTGTTCCTTAGTCAAGATGCCATCATTCTCTTGTGAAAACCGCACTGTTCCTTAGTCAAGATGCCATCATTCTCTTGTGAAAACTGCACTGTTCCTTAGTCAAGATGCCATCATTCTCTTGTGAAAACCGCACTGTTCCTTAGTCAAGATGCCATCATTCTCTTGTGAAAACAGCACTGTTCCTTAGTCAAGATGCCATCATTCTCTTGTGAAAACTGCACTGTTCCTTAGTCAAGATGCCATCATTCTCTTGTGAAAACTGCACTGTTCCTTAGTCAAGATGCCATCATTCTCTTGTGAAAACTGCACTGTTCCTTAGTCAAGATGCCATCATTCTCTTGTGAAAACTGCACTGTTCCTTAGTCAAGATGCCATCATTCTCTTGTGAAAACTGCACTGTTCCTTAGTCAAGATGCCATCATTCTCCAGTTTCCACATCAGTCTGCTGTTAACCATTTTTTCCATCACTTTGCAAAGACAATTGGTTAGGGCTATCTGGGCGATAGTCGGATCCAATTATCAGTCCTAAGAGAAAGTACACGATACTTTACCGAACACATACAGATGAATGGATCAGCAAGGTAGAAAATGATAGGAAGAAATGACAGAAAGCAAAAGAGCAAGGCAAAAACGAAGAGCGAAAGAAAAGAGAAAATTTTTAACACAGAATGTCCAGAAGGTGGGGATACTATTTATACTGAAATAGCCCCCTGCATCCCCATGGGGGATGTGGATTAGAGCGCTGAATTAAATGTGCGTCCACCCCAGTCAGATGTGGTAAATGTACGTCTAAAGATGCCACTGAAGACAGAACGAGGACCAACGCAGTGTGGACGAAAGGCCTGCTTCATTTTCTGTCCATTTCGGCTTTGAAGAGTTTTGTGCAGGACCTCTTTGCTAATCCAGCAGAATCGCAGCAACAGGTGTGACCGGGAGGAGTTGGTTAAGGGTAGGAGGGAGGATTGTAGATGTGCAAGGTCAGAGGCAGATGGAGGACTCTTCCACTCAAACACACAAAGCCAGGACGATGGTTCACAAACTTTGTTTACATGTGCATGAGTTCTCATCAGATGAAGATGCATTCTGATTCTATTTTCATGTTTTTTTGGTTCCTGTTTGCTTGAAGGCAGCGATCATCCTTTTGTCCTTAGTAACATTAACAACACAGGATTCCATGGATTGCCTCCACAATGATGACGATTCGCCACACCACCATTTGACATTTGTGCAATGTTTGTAAACCTACACCGAATGTTTTTTGTAATAAAATGTTCTCATTTATTACTTGTTTTCTGTGTTTTTGTCCTCAAAGTATGTGGACGGTTGTAATTGTGACAGATGTGATGAAGGACCGAGTGAACACTTCCACATCCTTGCTTTCTATCACAGACATAGTGACATTTTTCACCATTCAGTAACTGTACTATGCGCATAGTGACATTTTTCACCATTCAGTAACTGTACTATGCACATAGTGACATTTTTCACCATTCAGTAACTGTACTATGCGCATAGTGACATTTTTCACCATTCAGTAACTGTACTATGCGCTTAGTGACATTTTTCACCATTCAGTAACTGTACTATGCGCTTAGTGACATTTTTCACCATTCAGTAACTGTACTATGCACATAGTGACATTTTTCACCATTCAGTAACTGTATTATGCACATAGTGACATTTTTCACCATTCAGTAACTGTACTATGCACATAGTGACATTTTTCACCATTCAGTAACTGTACTATGCGCTTAGTGACATTTTTCACCATTCAGTAACTGTACTATGCACATAGTGACATTTTTCACCATTCAGTAACTGTACTATGCACATAGTGACATTTTTCACCATTCAGTAACTGTACTATGCACATAGTGACATTTTTCACCATTCAGTAACTGTACTATGCACATAGTGACATTTTTCATCATTCAGTAACTGTACTATGCACATAGTGACATTTTTCATCATTCAGTAACTGTACTATGCACATAGTGACATTTTTCATCATTCAGTAACTGTACTATGCACATAGTGACATTTTTCACCATTCAGTAACTGTACTATGCACATAGTGACATTTTTCACCATTCAGTAACTGTACTATGCACATAGTGACATTTTTCACCATTCAGTAACTGTACTATGCACATAGTGACATTTTTCACCATTCAGTAACTGTACTATGCACATAGTGACATTTTTCACCATTCAGTAACTGTACTATGCGCTTAGTGACATTTTTCACCATTCAGTAACTGTACTATGCACATAGTGACATTTTTCACCATTCAGTAACTGTACTATGCACATAGTGACATTTTTCATCATTCAGTAACTGTACTATGCAGATAGTGACATTTTTCACCATTCAGTAACTGTACTATGCACATAGTGACATTTTTCACTGTACTATGCACATAGTGACATTTTTCACCATTCAGTAACTGTACTATGCACATAGTGACATTTTTCACCATTCAGTAACTGTACTATGCACATAGTGACATTTTTCACCATTCAGTAACTGTACTATGCACATAGTGACATTTTTCACCATTCAGTAACTGTACTATGCGCTTGAGCTCATGATATCAAGGAGAGAATTATGTGTGCTTCATATCTGGACTCACTGAACATGACACTTTAATACAACGTTCACAACACCGTGGTTATTGTTCATGTTATTTTTGTTTAAAGCCCAGCCGACTGTGTAGAGCCATATCAGAGCTATAACCATTTCTGTTACCGTTATTGTTCGTGTTATTTTTGTCTAAAGCCCAGCTAACTGCGTAAATCCATATCAGGGTTATAACCATTTCTGTTACCGTTATTGTTCGTGTTATTTTTGTCTAAAGCCCAGCTAACTGCGTAAATCCATATCAGGGTTATAACCATTTCTGTTACCGTTATTGTTCGTGTTATTTTTGTCTAAAGCCCAGCTAACTACGTAAATCCCTATCAGGGTTATAACCATTTCTGTTACCGTTATTGTTCGTGTTATTTTTGTCTAAAGCCCAGCTAACTACGTAAATCCCTATCAGGGTTATAACCATTTCTGTTACCGTTATTGTTCGTGTTATTTTTGTCTAAAGCCCAGCTAACTGCGTAAATCCCTATCAGGGTTATAACCATTTCTGTTACCGTTATTGTTCGTGTTATTTTTGTCTAAAGCCCAGCTAACTGCGTAAATCCCTATCAGGGTTATAACCATTTCTGTTACCGTTATTGTTCGTGTTATTTTTGTCTAAAGCCCAGCTAACTGCGTAAATCCCTATCAGGGTTATAACCATTTCTGTTACCGTTATTGTTCGTGTTATTTTTGTCTAAAGCCCAGCTAACTGCGTAAATCCCTATCAGGGTTATAACCATTTCTGTTACCGTTATTGTTCGTGTTATTTTTGTCTAAAGCCCAGCTAACTGCGTAAATCCCTATCAGGGTTATAACCATTTCTGTTACCGTTATTGTTCGTGTTATTTTTGTCTAAAGCCCAGCTAACTGCGTAAATCCCTATCAGGGTTATAACCATTTCTGTTACCGTTATTGTTCGTGTTATTTTTGTCTAAAGCCCAGCTAACTACGTAAATCCCTATCAGGGTTATAACCATTTCTGTTACCGTTATTGTTCGTGTTATTTTTGTCTAAAGCCCAGCTAACTGCGTAAATCCCTATCAGGGTTATAACCATTTCTGTTACCGTTATTGTTCGTGTTATTTTTGTCTAAAGCCCAGCTAACTGCGTAAATCCCTATCAGGGTTATAACCATTTCTGTTACCGTTATTGTTCGTGTTATTTTTGTCTAAAGCCCAGCTAACTGCGTAAATCCCTATCAGGGTTATAACCATTTCTGTTACCGTTATTGTTCGTGTTATTTTTGTCTAAAGCCCAGCTAACTGCGTAAATCCCTATCAGGGTTATAACCATTTCTGTTACCGTTATTGTTCGTGTTATTTTTGTCTAAAGCCCAGCTAACTGCGTAAATCCCTATCAGGGTTATAACCATTTCTGTTACCGTTATTGTTCGTGTTATTTTTGTCTAAAGCCCAGCTAACTGCGTAAATCCCTATCAGGGTTACAACCATTTCTGTTACCGTTATTGTTCGTGTTATTTTTGTCTAAAGCCCAGCTAACTGCGTAAATCCCTATCAGGGTTACAACCATTTCTGTTACCGTTATTGTTCGTGTTATTTTTGTCTAAAGCCCAGCTAACTGCGTAAATCCCTATCAGGGTTACAACCATTTCTGTTACCGTTATTGTTCGTGTTATTTTTGTCTAAAGCCCAGCTAACTGCGTAAATCCCTATCAGGGTTACAACCATTTCTGTTACCGTTATTGTTCGTGTTATTTTTGTCTAAAGCCCAGCTAACTGCGTAAATCCCTATCAGGGTTATAACCATTCTGATATACACATAATACTTCAACAGGCTAAAAAAGAAATGAAAATTTAAGTACATATACACGGCTGCATTTTCCCAGCCATTTTGCCACCCTTTAGTTGCCAGCCGGCGCCGCCTGCGTGTGCTATTTTTAGCCGGGCAGGGTCAACCAAAGTCCGTCAGTGTAGCGCATCTTTGTGCTCCCGCACTAGTGATAAAGGGACGGGTGAAAAGGGTGTGGGGAGTGGAAGGGAAGGGGCGCGCTATTAATAGCCGGCAGAAAGTGGCCAACTAAAGTATCTCGGATATATACCAATGCATTCACGCACACAATCAAAGGACATGCCCCTGGCATTGAGCACTCCAATCTATCACACAGGGGATTTGAAAAGCATACCTGAATACAAATTTAAATAGAACTAAGGGCAATACCTGAATACAAATTTAAATAGAACTAAGGGCAATACCTGAATACAAATTTAAATAGAACTAAGGGCAATACCTGAATACAAATTTAAATAGAACTAAGGGCAATACCTGAATACAAATTTAAATAGAACTAAGGGCAATACCTGAATACAAATTTAAATAGAACAAAGGGCAATACCTGAATACAAATTTAAATAGAACTAAGGGCAATACCTGAATACAAATTTAAATAGAACTAAGGGCAATACCTGAATACAAATTTAAATAGAACAAAGGGCAATACCTGAATACAAATTTAAATAGAACTAAGGGCAATACCTGAATACAAATTTAACTAGAACTAAGGGCAATACCTGAATACAAATTTAACTAGAACTAAGGGCAATACCTGAATACAAATTTAACTAGAACTAAGGGCAATACCTGAATACAAATTTAACTAGAACTAAGGGCAATACCTGAATACAAATTTAAATAGAACTAAGGGCAATACAGCATATATAAAACAGGCCTGGATTACCTAAAAATTGATTCCACATCTCATTTCCCTAGAGCCAAAAAATGCACTCAATACATACACCCAATTATCAGTCCAAGAGAAAGTATGTGAGACTTTATCAAACACATACAGGTGAATGGACCAGCCAGACAGAAAATAATAGGAAGAAATGACAAAGCAAAGGAGCAAGGCAGAAACAAAGACAGTGACAGAAAAAAGGACATTTTAGCACAGAATTTCCTGCAGGTGGGGATACTGTTTATACTGAAAGAGTCCACGGCATCCCCATGAGAGATGTGGATTAGAACGCTGAACTAAATGTGCATCCACCCCAGTCGAGTCCGATGTGAACGTGCATCCAAAGAGGGCTATGAAGACAGAAGATGAGGCCCATAGCAGTGTGGGCGAAAGGCCGAATCCACTTTCTGTCCACTTTGGGTTTGAAGAGTGTTTTGACTAATTATTGTTATTATCATTATTATATACATCAATACAGTGTTTTGACTAATTATTATTATTATCATTATATACATCAATACAGTGTTTTGACTAATTATTATTATCATTATATACATCAATACAGTGTTTTGACTAATTATTATTATCATTATATACATCAATACATAGTGTTTTGACTAATTATTATTATCATTATATACATCAATACATAGTGTTTTGACTAATTATTATTATCATTATATACATCAATACAGTGTTTTGACTAATTATTATTATCATTATATACATCAATACATAGTGTTTTGACTAATTGTTGTTATTATCATTACATACATCAATACATAGTGTTTTGACTAATTATTGTTATTATCATTATATACATCAATACATAGTGTTTTGACTAATTATTGTTATTATCATTATATACATCAATACATAGTGTTTTGACTAATTATTGTTATTATCATTATATACATCAATACATAGTGTTTTGACTAATTATTATTATCATTATAATTTATATACATCAATACATAGTGTTTTGACTAATTATTGTTATTATCATTATATACATCAATACATAGTGTTTTGACTAATTATTGTTATTATCATTATAATTTATATACATCAATACATAGTGTTTTGACTAATTATTATTATTATCATTATATATACATCAATACATAGTGTTTTGACTAATTATTATTATCATTATATACATCAATACATAGTGTTTTGACTAATTATTATTATCATTATATACATCAATACATAGTGTTTTGACTAATTATTATTATCATTATATACATCAATACATAGTGTTTTGACTAATTATTATTATCATTATATACATCAATACATAGTGTTTTGACTAATTATTATTATTATCATTATATACATCAATACATAGTGTTTTGACTAATTATTGTTATCATTATATACATCAATACAGTGTTTTGACTAATTATTGTTATCATTATAATATACATCAATACATAGTGTTTTGACTAATTATTATTATTATCATTATATACATCAATACAGTGTTTTGACTAATTATTATTATCATTATATACATCAATACATAGTGTTTTGACTAATTATTATTATTATCATTATATACATCAATACATAGTGTTTTGACTAATTATTGTTATTATCATTATATACATCAATACATAGTGTTTTGACTAATTATTATTATCATTATATACATCAATACATAGTGTTTTGACTAATTATTATTATTATCATTATATACATCAATACATAGTGTTTTGACCAATTATTGTTATTATCATTATATACATCAATACATAGTGTTTGGACTAATTATTGTTATTATCATTATATACATCAATGCTAGACACACACATCAGAATATTTTACGTAGGTTACATTACGTAGTCTTGAAAAAAGATCCGAGGAAGAGAAACTCTCACCATCGCCACATGGAATGTTAGAACACTTGCACAGCCAGGCAAATTGCACGAACTTACGCATGAGCTGGAAAGATATTCCTGGCATGTAGTTGGACTGAGCGAAGTCAGGTGGAAAGATCATGGAGAACACCAAACTGAGGAAGGACATGTATTGTACTACAGTGGAGACTTGAAAAAACACATCCACGGCGTAGGATTTCTTGTCAACAAGAACGTCAAGAACTCAATACTCGGGTGCCGCCCAATATCCAACAGGCTCATTTCCATCCGCCTCCGAGCAGCACCATTCAACATCACAGCGATACAAACCTATGCATCGACAACAGACTATGATGATGAGGATGTGGAGGAATTCTACACACAACTTCAAGAAATCATTGACGAGGTTGACAAAAAAGACATCCTTATCATTCAGGGAGACTGGAATGCTAAAGTGGGCGCTGATGCATTAAAAGACTGGAAGAACCATTGTGGGCCCTCCTGTAATGCAATTTCCAACGAGCGAGGACTGCGCCTACTTGAGTTCGCCGGATACAACAACATGACACTGGCTAACACCCTTGGTGAACACAAGGCGTCACGATGCTGGACTTGGCATGCACCAAATGGGACCAACCACCAGATCGACTACATCTTGGTCCCAATCCGTTTTAGATCTGGAATCTGCAGAGCCAAGACGCGAACATTTCTAGGTGCAGATGTGGGTAGTGACCATGACCTGGTGATAATGAACTTCAAGGTCAGGCTGAAGAAGATCAAGAAGCCCAAGAACACCAGACTGAAGTTCAACTTGGACAGACTCAAGGACCCCTCCATTGCAGAGTCCTTCCAAGCAACAATAGGCGGAAAGTTTGCAGCATTGAGCACACAAGAAGAAACTGCGGAGGAAATGACCACCAAGTTTAACACAGTGATGACAGAGACTGCAAATGACCTCTTAGGAAAACAACGCCGGAAAAACCCAACCCTGGATTACAGACGAAATCCTTGAAATGTGTGACAAAAGAAGAGAAATCAAGAAAGTCAAAAATACAACAGACGGAGCCCTAGCCTACAGAAACATCAACAAAGAAATCAGAAAAGGCATGAGGGAGGCCAAAGAAGGATGGATACAAAATAAATGCACAGAAATAGAAGACAGCCTAAACAAGAACAACAGCATAAAGGCGTACAAAGTGGTGAAAGAACTCACCACACAGAGAAAGGCAAGGATCAGTACCATTCAAGACAAACAAGGAAAGTGCCTGACAGAAGATAAAGAAATCATCCATAGATGGACAGAATACTGCTCTGACCTCTACAACCACCAGACACAGGGTGACTCAACTGTCCTTACATGCCAGGAATCAACAAATGACGATGACCACCCTATTCTACGCGAAGAAGTCGAAACAGCAATACGATCGCTGAAAGATGGAAAAGCTGCTGGAGTGGACAACATCCCAGCAGAACTGATCAAGCATGGAGGGGAGGCAGTGACTGGCATCCTCTGGAAAATCTGCAACAAAATCTGGCAGACGGGAGAATGGCCGACACCTTGGACCCAGTCACTAATCATCACACTTTCCAAGAAAGGCAATTTACAACTATGCCAGAATTACAGAACGATCAGCCTTATCAGCCATGGTAGCAAAGTGATGCTGAAAGTCATTTTGAACAGACTGAAACCACAGGCAGAGGAGATCATTGCTGAAGAACAAGCGGGATTTCGCAGTGGTAGAAGCACAACAGAACAAATATTCAATCTCAGAGTCCTATGCGAAAAATACAGCCAACACCAACAGGACATCTACCACGTTTTTATCGACTTCAAAAAGGCATTTGACAGAGTATGGCATGAAGCACTGTGGGCCACCATGAGGAAGTACAACATGGGAAGGAAGCTTATTGACACCATCACACAGCTATACGCAAAAGCGAGCAGCGCAATGCTTGTTGGGGGCACAGTGGGGGACTGGTTTCACACATCAGTTGGAGTTCGCCAGGGCTGTCTCCTCTCTCCAACCTTGTTCAACATCTTCCTTGAGCGCATTATGACGGATGCCCTTGAAAACCATCACGGCTCAGTCAGTATTGGAGGAAGGACAATCACCAACTTGAGATTTGCCAACGACATCGATGGGTTGGCTGGAAATGAAGACGAACTTGCCAACCTGGTGAAACACCTGGACGAGACATCATCCAGATATGGCATGGAGATCAGTGCCGAAAAGACAAAGTTGATGACAAACAGCACAAAACCAATAGAAAAGAAGATTACAGTCAGCGGGAGTGAGCTGGAAACCGTGGCTCAGTTCAAATATCTCGGAGCCATTATCAGTGAACAGGGATCGAAAACCGAAGTTCTTGCAAGAGCAGCACAGACAACAGCAGCACTAGCCAAGCTGAAGCCCATCTGGAGGGACAAAAACATCGCCCTCACTTCCAAACTGAAGCTAATGCACGCATTGGTCCTGTCAATCTTTCTCTACGCGTGCGAGTCATGGACACTAACAGCAGAACTGCAAAAGAAGATCCTGGCAGTAGAAATGAGATGCTTTAGAAGAGTGCTTGGCATCTCATACAAAGACCACATTACCAATGAGGAAGTACGAAGAACAATTTCACAGCATGTCAAAAACTATGAAAACCTGACAACAGTAAGAAAAGGAAACTTCGGTGGTATGGTCACGTGACAAGAACTAACGGACTATCAAAAACAATACTCCAAGGAACAGTTCAGGGGGGAAGAAAAAGAGGCAGACAGAGAAAAAGGTGGATGGACAATATTGACGAATGGACAGGAAAAAGCTTTGCCACGACCCAGACCCTTGCTCATGACAGACAGAGGTGGAGACAGACGGTGCGACGTTCATCCATGTGGAGCCCCCACGACCCTGGATAGGGTTAAGGGCCAGGAAGGAAGGAAGGAAGGATACATCAATACATAGTGTTTTGACTAATTATTATTATTATCATTATATACATCAATACAGTGTTTTGACTAATTATTATTATTATCATTATATACATCAATACATAGAGCCTTGTAAGTATTCTTAATGTGTGTATCTATATATATAGATATCTGTCAAATGACGTCATAACACTATCTAGTCAAGACTACGTAATGTAACCTACGTAAAATATTCTGATGTGTGTGTCTAGCATATCGTAGTCAGTGAATGAAGTCCCCTTGAGGAAGGCAGGTGTACCACCCAAAATTTGGGGAAATTTTACATCAATTTGTTGCCTTTTCTGTGCACATGCTGCTTCAATTATACATATATTACAATCTACAGAAAAGCTAGTATCACTCTTAGTGATCCAAATCAATGACGCCATCATCTTCCTCCTCGCCATTGCTTGAGTGCTGTTTATTTATATATTTGTTCGCTGCGACCTCTTCTGAATCCTTAACTGGATCCAGCATGATGGCAACTGACCTCGCCAGCACCCTGAAGAAGCTGCCTAAGTCAAGGGATCGACTACTACGTTATGAAACGCATGTCAACTTTTTGAACTGCTGCTTGCAAAATCACATCATCCCATGTGCATGAAATTTGGAAAGAACACTCTCCCTCAATCAGAGTTTCTTTCCCAAACAGTTGATTTGACCCTCCAGCGTGCTAGCCATGAAATACTTCGTTCATGCAGACACACGTACCAGTCACTGGTTACAAGTGAAATGGCAATCAAACACAAAATGTTATACCATTTGCATCAAACAACTGACTTTCATCAATTCGAGGCTGTAAGAAAATACGACTATCAGAGATCAATGGTCAAGAAACACAACCTCAATACAAAAAAGAAAAGAAAACTGGAACAATTATTGCAGCAAAAACACGAAAGTTCTTCTTTACCTACTCCTCCTAAACCTAAACCAAGATCCCGCAGATTTAAAAGGAAGACAGTGACCGTAGAAAATGACAATGATGTACAACATCCACATTCCATTGACAAACACATTTTGATTAACCTGTCAAGTGAAAGACTCACAGAAACACAGGCAAGTGTCTTCAAATTAGGACCAAACTTTTGCCCAACACCCCAGGCTTTTGATCAGGAGCAGTTGGTAAAAGATGTCACTGAAGGTTGTCACAGAGTTCGCCTCAAAGAACTGTACTTTGACACTGTACCAGAAGAACAAGAGCCCCCCCCAAATTCTACAAGCGGTCAGGCTTCATGCCACAGCCTGGTAGGGACAGAGCACTGGACGCATTCTGTGACACATTTCAGAGTAAGGTAAATGTCCATCAATGCAGAAAGCGCCCCCATGACAACCTTAAGCCGCAACAAAGACGGGCACTACAACAGCTCAGAAAAATGGTACAAAACACACAGATAAGGATAACCACCACTGACAAGGATGGTGTGTCATACAGACAGATAAGGATAACCACCACTGACAAGGGTTGTGCTGTGTCATACAGAACAGATAAGGATAACCACCACTGACAAGGGTGGTGTGTCATACACACAGATAAGGATAACCACCACTGACAAGGGTTGTGCTGTGTTATACAGACAGATAAGGATAACCACCACTGACAAGGGTGGTGATGTGTCATACAGAACAGATAAGGATAACCACCACTGACAAGGGTGATGCTGTGTTATACAGACAGATAAGGATAACCACCACTGACAAGGGTGATGCTGTGTTATACAGAACAGATAAGGATAACCACCACTGACAAGGGTGATGCTGTGTTATACAGACAGATAAGGATAACCACCACTGACAAGGGTGATGCTGTGTTATACAGACAGATAAGGATAACCACCACTGACAAGGGTGATGATGTGTCATACAGACAGATAAGGATAACCACCACTGACAAGGGTGGTGTGTCATACAGACAGATAAGGATAACCACCACTGACAAGGGTGATGATGTGTCATACAGACAGATAAGGATAACCACCACTGACAAGGGTTGTGCTGTGTCATACAGACAGATAAGGATAACCACCACTGACAAGGGTGATGATGTGTCATACAGAACAGATAAGGATAACCAC
Organism: Monoplex corrugatus; assembly: GCA_030674185.1. Taxonomy (NCBI): domain Eukaryota; kingdom Metazoa; phylum Mollusca; class Gastropoda; order Littorinimorpha; family Ranellidae; genus Monoplex; species Monoplex corrugatus. The sequence continues at coordinate 28,079 of JAPXFY010002283.1, forward strand.
CACTGACAAGGGTGGTGTGTCATACAGACAGATAAGGATAACCACCACTGACAAGGGTGATGATGTGTCATACAGACAGATAAAGATAACCACCACTGACAAGGGTGATGTGTCATACAGAACACATAGATAAGGATAACCACCACTGACAAGGGTGATGATGTGTCATACAGACAGATAAGGATAACCACCACTGACAAGGGTGGTGATGTGTCATACAGAACAGATAAGGATAACCA
>JAPXFY010002284.1:0-28316 GCA_030674185.1 Monoplex corrugatus
ACTATTATACTTAAAACCACTCTATTGCCTGTATCACCAATAACTGATTCACAAATGAATTGTACTGCATGTAATAAATATCTGACATAGATCTGTCTCTTTTGTCATCTGTCTTTTCTCTGTAATCTGTCTCTGTCTCTCTCTCTGTGTCTTCCTCTGTTCTTCTGTCTCTCTGTTCTGTATCTTTTGTCTCTGTTCTGCTTCTTTTCTCTCGTCTTCTCTATCTTTGTCTCTTTTTTGTCTCTCTGTCTGTATCTTTTAGTCTCTGTCTATCTCTTCCTCTCTCTGTCTTCCTCTTTCTTTGTCTCTCTGTCTGTACCTTTTAGTCTCTGTCTATCTCTTTCTCTCTCTGTCTTCCTCTTTCTTTTCTCTCTGTCTGTATCTTTTAGTTTCTGTCTATCTCTTTCTCCTTCTGTCTTTCTCTTTCTTTGTCTCGCTGTTATTTCCTTATCTCTCTTTCTCTCTCCCTGATTTGTTATCCCTACCCCCTTCCCCACTCCCAATCCACAGACACAGATCATGTACACCGATATAGCTGCACGTGCATGGTAAGCACAAACGCATAAGCACAAATACATGCACAGAGATATTTTGATGATTTAACATCTTTTAAAGCATTCAGCCCAAACAATCTGCCTAAACTGACATATGTGAATAGACGTTAAAAGAAATAACGAACAGTAATCTTGTTGAGTGCGCACAGAGACAAACACAGATCAAGTGAGTGAGCGAGCAAGCGAGAGAGAGAGAGAGAGAGAGAGAGAGAGAGAGGAGAGTGGATGGAGGAGATAGAGAGACAGAGAGAGACAGAGACAGAGAGATAGAGGCAGAGAGAAAGAGAGAGGAGAGAGGGACAGACATAGAGAGAGAGAGAGGATGAGGGAGGGATGGAGGGAGAAAGAGGAGATAGAGAGACAGAGAGAGACAGAGACAGAGACACAGAGAGAGAAAGAGAGATAGAAGAGAGAGAGAGAGAAAGAGAGAGAGAGAAAGTGAGGCGAGAGAGACAGACAGACAGACAGAAAGGGAGACAGAGAGAAAGACAGAGACAGAGAGAGACAGAGAGAGACAGAGAAAGAGAGACAGAGAGAGGGGGAGACAGAGAAAGAGAGACAGAGAGAGATGAGAAACAGAGAGTCAGAGAGACAGAGAGACAGAGACACAGAGCCCAGTCCTGGCTCACAAGATCAACATCAAAAGTAATCATTCACCCTCCTCACAATCCAACCCATTTCTTCCAACAGGGGACATCAATGAGCAGCATGCGACAACTCAACGCCGCCTCTCCTTTCTCACAGCTGCCCCAACAAGCTCCACTGTACCATAACCTAGGACATTCCTGCAACACTGCTTAAATGACATGGCAATCACAGTCACAAATAATGATGCAACACAACTGAAAAACACATCACAAATAAGCACGAATACTATTTGTAACACATTCTTCTCTTTCTTCTTCATCACCCTTAACACTGTAAGTACTCATTGGCTGCCAGCCTAAAAACTGTTTACTAGAGTATTCCAGCTCTTTTGGTTGTGTGCCCAAGTATGGGTCTCTACATATGACATTTACAGCTAGTAACACTATGACTTTTTTTCCAGCTTGAAGTTAACAAAAACTGGTGAATACAAGTCGTTAAATTTTGATTAGTTTTGAAGAGCATACAAAAGATTGCATAGCTCCATTTTACAGAGAACATAAAGTCATATTTGAATGAATATACGTTTCAAACGCTGTTTCTTATTGCTTAGGCCTTTCTTTTTGCCACTACTATCCACATGCAGAATGTCCAAAAATAAGTTGTGCTCATTTTCCAAGTCACTTAATATAGCAAGTACCCTTAAGTCTTTGAAAGCTTTTACAGAAAAGTATACAGTTTTCAGTAACTTTTCATTCAATATATATTTACAGTAGGAAAACCAAATATCAAGGTCATACAGAAATTGTTTTGCACTTTTGTCTACTTTAAATCCATTTGTAAAGGGAACTGATTTGGTAGACATATGTAAACTGATGTCCCTTGGTTGCTACATTGTGAATAAGATAAGCATTCTGGTAATCTGAGAGGAATGTAATAAGGATTGGTAGCAATAGGAACAATATATTGCTGCAACTACTACTACTACCCCTCCTCCTCCTTCTACTACTACTACTAGTGCTACTACTACTAGTACTACTACCACTACTACTACTATTACTATAACTACTATTACTACTATAAAACCACTCTAATGCCTGTATTCAACCAAATAGAACCAGAAATTCACAAAAATAGAATTGGACTGCAAGTTAATTTAAAATATCAGACAATAAGAATTTTCTCACTCTCTTTCTGTCACTCTGTCACTGTCTGTCTGCCTGTAAATCTGTCTGTCTGTCTCTCTGTGTCTCTGTCTTTTCCTCTGGTTCTTGCTCTCTCTCTCTCTCTCTGTGTCTTCCTCTTTCTTTGTCTCTCTGTCTGTATCTTTTAGTCTCTGTCTATCTCTTTCTCTCTCTGTCTTCCATCTTTCTTTGTCTCTCTGTCTGTATCTTTTAGTCTCTGTCTATCTCTTCCTCTCTCTGTCTTCCTCTTTCTTTGTCTCTCTGTCTGTACCTTTTAGTCTCTGTCTATCTCTTTCTCTCTCTGTCTTCCTCTTTCTTTTCTCTCTGTCTGTATCTTTTAGTTTCTGTCTATCTCTTTCTCCTTCTGTCTTTCTCTTTCTTTGTCTCGCTGTTATTTCCTTATCTCTCTTTCTCTCTCCCTGATTTGTTATCCCTACCCCCTTCCCCCACTCCCAATCCACAGACACAGATCATGTACACCGATATAGCTGCACGTGCAGGTAAGCACAAACGCATAAGCACAAATACATGCACAGAGATATTTTGATGATTTAACATCATTTAAAGCATTCAGCCCAAACAATCTGCCTAAACTGACATATGTGAATAGACGTTAAAAGAAATAACGAACAGTAATCTTGCTGAATGCGCACAGAGACAAACACAGATCAAGTGAGTGAGCGAGCAAGCAGAGAGAGAGAGAGAGAGAGAGAGAGAGAGAGAGAGAGAGAGGTGGATGGAGGAGATAGAGAGACAGAGAGAGAGAGACAGAGAGAAGAGGCAGAGAGAAAGAGAGAGAGAGAGGGACAGACATAGAGAGAGAGAGAGGTGAGGGAGGGATGGAGGGAGAAAGAGGAGATAGAGAGACAGAGAGAGACAGAGACAGAGACACAGAGAGAGAAAGAGAGATAGAAGAGAGAGAGAGAGAAAGAGAGAGAGAGAAAGTGAGGCAGAGAGAGACAGACAGACAGACAGAAAGGGAGACAGAGAGAAAGACAGAGACAGAGAGAGACAGAGAGAGACAGAGAAAGAGAGACAGAGAGAGGGGGAGACAGAGAAAGAGAGACAGAGAGAGATGAGAAAACAGAGAGTCAGAGAGACAGAGAGACAGAGACACAGAGCCCAGTCCTGGCTCACAAGATCAACATCAAAAGTAATCTTTCACCCTCCTCGCAATCCAACCCATTTCTTCCAACAGGGGACATCAATGAGCAGCATGCGACAACTCAACGCCGCCTCTCCTTTCTCACAGCTGCCCCAACAAGCTCCACTGTACCATAACCTACGGACATTCCTGCAACACTGCTTAAATGACATGGCAATCACAGTCAAAATAATGATGCAACACAACTGAAAACACTCACAATCACAAATAAGCACGAATACTATTTGTAACACATTCTTCTCTTTCTTCTTCATCACCTTAACACTGTAAGTACTCATTGGCTGCCAGCCTAAAAACTGTTTACTAGAGTATTCCAGCTCTTTTGGTTGTGTGCCCAAGTATGGGTCTCTACATATGACATTTACAGCTAGTAACACTATGACTTTTTTCCAGCTTGAAGTTAACAAAAACTGGTGAATACAAGTCGTTAAATTTTGATTAGTTTCTGAAGAGCATACAAAAGATTGCATAGCTCCATTTTACAGAGAACATAAGTCATATTTGAATGAATATACGTTTCAAACGCTGTTTCTTATTGCTTAGGCCTTTCTTTTTGCCACTACTATCCACATGCAGAATGTCCAAAAATAAGTTGTGCTCATTTTCCAAGTCACTTAATATAGCAAGTACCCTTAAGTCTTTGAAAGCTTTTACAGAAAAGTATACAGTTTTCAGTAACTTTTCATTCAATATATATTTACAGTAGGAAAACCAAATATCAAGGTCATACAGAAATTGTTTTGCACTTTTGTCTACTTTAAATCCATTTGTAAAGGGAACTGATTTGGTAGACATATGTAAACTGATGTCCCTTGGTTGCTACATTGTGAATAAGATAAGCATTCTGGTAATCTGAGAGGAATGTAATAAGGATGGTAGCAATAGGAACAATATATTGCTGCAACTACTACTACTACCCCTCCTCCTCCTTCTACTACTACTACTAGTGCTACTACTACTAGTACTACTACCACTACTACTACTATTACTATAACTACTATTACTACTATAAAACCACTCTAATGCCTGTATTCAACCAAATAGAACCAGAAATTCACAAAAATAGAATTGGACTGCAAGTTAATTTAAAATATCAGACAATAAGAATTTTCTCACTCTCTTTCTGTCACTCTGTCACTGTCTGTCTGCCTGTAAATCTGTCTGTCTGTCTCTCTGTGTCTCTGTCTTTTCCTCTGGCGTTTCTTGTTCTCTCTTCTTCTCTTTTTTCTCTCTCTCTTGTCTTCCTCTTTCTTTGTCTCTCTGTCTGTATCTTTTAGTCTCTGTCTATTCTCTTCTCTCTCTGTCTTCCTCTTTCTTTGTCTCTCTGTCTGTATCTTTTAGTCTCTGTCTATCTCTTTCTCTCTCTGTCTTCCTCTTTCTTTGTCTCTCTGTCTGTACTTTTAGTCTCTGTCTATCTCTTTCTCTCTCTGTCTTCCTCTTTCTTTTCTCTCTGTCTGTATCTTTTAGTTTCTGTCTATCTCTTTCTCCTTCTGTCTTTCTCTTTCTTTGTCTCGCTGTTATTTCCTTATCTCTCTTTCTCTCTCCCTGATTTGTTATCCCTACCCCTTCCCCCACTCCAATCCACAGACACAGATCATGTACACGAATAGCTGCACGTGCAGGTAAGCACAAACGCATAAGCACAAATACATGCACAGAGATATTTGATGATTTAACATCTTTTAAAGCATTCAGCCAAACAATCTGCCTAAACTGACATATGTGAATAGACGTTAAAAGAAATAACGAACAGTAATCTTGCTGAATGCGCACAGAGACAAACACAGATCAAGTGAGTGAGCGAGCAAGCGAGAGAGAGAGAGAGAGAGAGAGAGAGAGTGGATGGAGGAGATAGAGAGACAGAGAGAGAGAAGAGACAGAGAGACAGAGGCAGAGAGAAAGAGAGAGAGAGAGGGACAGACATAGAGAGAGAGAGAGGGTGAGGGAGGGATGGAGGGAGAAAGAGGAGATAGAGAGACAGAGAGAGACAGAGACAGAGACACAGAGAGAAAAGAGAGATAGAAGAGAGAGAGAGAGAAAGAGAGAGAGAGAAAGTGAGGCAGAGAGAGACAGACAGAAGACAGAAAGGGAGACAGAGAGAAAGACAGAGACAGAGAGAGCAGAGAGAGACAGAGAAAGAGAGACAGAGAGAGGGGGAGACAGAGAAAGAGAGACAGAGAGAGATGAGAAACAGAGAGTCAGAGAGACAGAGAGACAGAGACACAGAGCCCAGTCCTGGCTCACAAGATCAACATCAAAAGTAATCTTTCACCCTCCTCGCAATCCAACCCATTTCTTCCAACAGGGGACATCAATGAGCAGCATGCGACAACTCAACGCCGCCTCTCCTTTCTCACAGCTGCCCCAACAAGCTCCACTGTACCATAACCTACGGACATTCCTGCAACACTGCTTAAATGACATGGCAATCACAGTCACAAATAATGATGCAACACAACTGAAAACACTCACAATCACAAATAAGCACGAATACTATTTGTAACACATTCTTCTCTTTCTTCTTCATCACCCTTAACACTGTAAGTACTCATTGGCTGCCAGCCTAAAAACTGTTTACTAGAGTATTCCAGCTCTTTTGGTTGTGTGCCCAAGTATGGGTCTCTACATATGACATTTACAGCTAGTAACACTATGACTTTTTTTCCAGCTTGAAGTTAACAAAAACTGGTGAATACAAGTCGTTAAATTTTGATTAGTTTCTGAAGAGCATACAAAAGATTGCATAGCTCCATTTTACAGAGAACATAAAGTCATATTTGAATGAATATACGTTTCAAACGCTGTTTCTTATTGCTTAGGCCTTTCTTTTTGCCACTACTATCCACATGCAGAATGTCCAAAAATAAGTTGTGCTCATTTTCCAAGTCACTTAATATAGCAAGTACCCTTAAGTCTTTGAAAGCTTTTACAGAAAAGTATACAGTTTTCAGTAACTTTTCATTCAATATATATTTACAGTAGGAAAACCAAATATCAAGGTCATACAGAAATTGTTTTGCACTTTTGTCTACTTTAAATCCATTTGTAAAGGGAACTGATTTGGTAGACATATGTAAACTGATGTCCCTTGGTTGCTACATTGTGAATAAGATAAGCATTCTGGTAATCTGAGAGGAATGTAATAAGGATTGTAGCAATAGGAACAATATATTGCTGCAACTACTACTACTACCCCTCCTCCTTCTTACTACTATACTAGTGCTACTACTACTAGTACTACTACCACTACTACTACTATTACTATAACTACTATTACTACTATAAAACCACTCTAATGCCTGTATTCAACCAAATAGAACCAGAAATTCACAAAAATAGAATTGGACTGCAAGTTAATTTAAAATATCAGACAATAAGAATTTTCTCACTCTCTTTCTGTCACTCTGTCACTGTTGTCTGCCTGTAAATCTGTCTGTCTGTCTCTCTGTGTCTCTGTCTTTTCCTCTGGTTCTTGCTCTCTCTTCTCTCTCTCTCTCTGTGTCTTCCTCTTTCTTTGTCTCTCTGTCTGTATCTTTTAGTCTCTATCTCTTTCTCTCTCTGTCTTCCATCTTTCTTTGTCTCTCTGTCTGTATCTTTTAGTCTCTGTCTATCTCTTCCTCTCTCTGTCTTCCTCTTTCTTTGTCTCTCTGTCTGTACCTTTTAGTCTCTGTCTATCTCTTTCTCTCTCTGTCTTCCTCTTTCTTTTCTCTCTGTCTGTATCTTTTAGTTTCTGTCTATCTCTTTCTCCTTCTGTCTTTCTCTTTCTTTGTCTCGCTGTTATTTCCTTATTTCTCTTTCTCTCTCCCTGATTTGTTATCCCTACCCCCTTCCCCCACTCCCAATCCACAGACACAGATCATGTACACCGATATAGCTGCACGTGCAGGTAAGCACAAACGCATAAGCACAAATACATGCACAGAGATATTTTGATGATTTAACATCTTTTAAAGCATTCAGCCCAAACAATCTGCCTAAACTGACATATGTGAATAGACGTTAAAAGAAATAACGAACAGTAATCTTGTTGAGTGCGCACAGAGACAAACACAGATCAAGTGAGTGAGCGAGCAAGAGAGAGAGAGAGAGAGAGAGGAGAGAGAGAGAGAGAGAGTGGATGGAGGAGATAGAGAGACAGAGAGAGACAGAGACAGAGAGATAGAGGCAGAGAGAAAGAGAGAGAGAGAGAGGGACAGACATAGAGAGAGAGAGAGGATGAGGGAGGGATGGAGGGAGAAAGAGGAGATAGAGAGACAGAGAGAGACAGAGACAGAGACACAGAGAGAGAAAGAGAGATAGAAGAGAGAGAGAGAGAAGAGAGAGAGAGAGAACGTGAGGCAGAGAGAGACAGACAGACAGACAGAAAGGGAGACAGAGAGAAAGACAGAGACAGAGAGAGACAGAGAGAGACAGAGAAAGAGAGACAGAGAGAGGGGGAGACAGAGAAAGAGAGACAGAGAGAGATGAGAAACAGAGAGTCAGAGAGACAGAGAGACAGAGACACAGAGCCCAGTCCTGGCTCACAAGATCAACATCAAAAGTAATCTTTCACCCTCCTCGCAATCCAACCCATTTCTTCCAACAGGGGACATCAATGAGCAGCATGCGACAACTCAACGCCGCCTCTCCTTTCTCACAGCTGCCCCAACAAGCTCCACTGTACCATAACCTACGGACATTCCTGCAACACTGCTTAAATGACATGGCAATCACAGTCACAAATAATGATGCAACACAACTGAAAACACTCACAATCACAAATAAGCACGAATACTATTTGTAACACATTCTTCTCTTTCTTCTTCATCACCCTTAACACTGTAAGTACTCATTGGCTGCCAGCCTAAAAACTGTTTACTAGAGTATTCCAGCTCTTTTGGTTGTGTGCCCAAGTATGGGTCTCTACATATGACATTTACAGCTAGTAACACTATGACTTTTTTTCCAGCTTGAAGTTAACAAAAACTGGTGAATACAAGTCGTTAAATTTTGATTAGTTTCTGAAGAGCATACAAAAGATTGCATAGCTCCATTTTACAGAGAACATAAAGTCATATTTGAATGAATATACGTTTCAAACGCTGTTTCTTATTGCTTAGGCCTTTCTTTTTGCCACTACTATCCACATGCAGAATGTCCAAAAATAAGTTGTGCTCATTTTCCAAGTCACTTAATATAGCAAGTACCCTTAAGTCTTTGAAAGCTTTTACAGAAAAGTATACAGTTTTCAGTAACTTTTCATTCAATATATATTTACAGTAGGAAAACCAAATATCAAGGTCATACAGAAATTGTTTTGCACTTTTGTCTACTTTAAATCCATTTGTAAAGGGAACTGATTTGGTAGACATATGTAAACTGATGTCCCTTGGTTGCTACATTGTGAATAAGATAAGCATTCTGGTAATCTGAGAGGAATGTAATAAGGATGGTAGCAATAGGAACAATATATTGCTGCAACTACTACTACTACCCCTCCTCCTCCTTCTACTACTACTACTAGTGCTACTACTACTAGTACTACTACCACTACTACTACTATTACTATAACTACTATTACTACTATAAAACCACTCTAATGCCTGTATTCAACCAAATAGAACCAGAAATTCACAAAAATAGAATTGGACTGCAAGTTAATTTAAAATATCAGACAATAAGAATTTTCTCACTCTCTTTCTGTCACTCTGTCACTGTCTGTCTGCCTGTAAATCTGTCTGTCTGTCTCTCTGTGTCTCTGTCTTTTCCTCTGGTTCTTGCTCTCTCTCTCTCTGTCTTCCTCTTTCTTTGTCTCTCTGTCTGTATCTTTTAGTCTCTGTCTATCTCTTTCTCTCTCTGTCTTCCATCTTTCTTTGTCTCTCTGTCTGTATCTTTTAGTCTCTGTCTATCTCTTCCTCTCTCTGTCTTCCTCTTTCTTTGTCTCTCTGTCTGTACCTTTTAGTCTCTGTCCATCTCTTTCTCTCTCTGTCTTCCTCTTTCTTTTCTCTCTGTCTGTATCTTTTAGTTTCTGTCTATCTCTTTCTCCTTCTGTCTTTCTCTTTCTTTGTCTCGCTGTTATTTCCTTATCTCTCTTTCTCTCTCCCTGATTTGTTATCCCTACCCCCTTCCCCCACTCCCAATCCACAGACACAGATCATGTACACCGATATAGCTGCACGTGCAGGTAAGCACAAACGCATCAGCACAAATACATGCACAGAGATATTTTGACGATTTAACATCTTTTAAAGCATTCAGCCCAAACAATCTGCCTAAACTGACATATGTGAATAGACGTTAAAAGAAATAACGAACAGTAATCTTGCTGAATGCGCACAGAGACAAACACAGATCAAGTGAGTGAGTGAGCAAGCGAGAGAGAGAGAGAGAGAGAGAGAGAGAGAGAGAGAGAGTGGATGGAGGAGATAGAGAGACAGAGAGAGAGAGAGACAGAGAGACAGAGGCAGAGAGAAAGAGAGAGAGAGAGGGACAGACATAGAGAGAGAGAGAGGGTGAGGGAGGGATGGAGGGAGAAAGAGGAGATAGAGAGACAGAGAGAGACAGAGACAGAGACACAGAGAGAGAAAGAGAGATAGAAGAGAGAGAGAGTGAAAGAGAGAGAGAGAAAGTGAGGCAGAGAGAGACAGACAGAATGACAGAACTGGAGACAGAGAGAAAGACAGAGACAGAGAGAGACAGAGAGAGACAGAGAAAGAGAGACAGAGAGATGGGGAGACAGAGAAAGAGAGACAGAGAGAGATGAGAAACAGAGAGTCAGAGAGACAGAGAGACAGAGACACAGAGCCCAGTCCTGGCTCACAAGATCAACATCAAAAGTAATCTTTCACCCTCCTCGCAATCCAACCCATTTCTTCCAACAGGGGACATCAATGAGCAGCATGCGACAACTCAACGCCGCCTCTCCTTTCTCACAGCTGCCCCTACAAGCTCCACTGTACCATAACCTACAGACATTCCTGCAACACTGCTTAAATGACATGGCAATCACAGTCACAAATAATGATGCAACACAACTGAAAAACACAATCACAAATAAGCACGAATACTATTTGTAACACATTCTTCTCTTTCTTCTTCATCACCCTTAATAATAATAATAATAATTACAATATTTATATAGCGCAAAATCTTGATAAAATCAAATCTAAGCGCTGAAGCAGACACACACGCAAGCACGCACGCACGCACACACACGCACGCACACACACACACACACACACACACACACACACACGCATGGCTATAAATGGGGAGAAAGAATAAAAGCAAGAATAAAAGCAATGGAAAATTATAGAGAGCATAGCATATACAATTATATATTATAACCATGTGATTCCCTCCGAGCGGAGACAGGCTGCAGAGGGGGGTTAGGATTTTATGCGGAGGAGAAAAGGTGAGTTTTGAGAGCGGACTTGAAGGAGACAAAAGTAGGTTGCTGACGGACTGAGAGAGGAAGTTTGTTCCAGGAGAGTGGACCAGAAACAGAGAAGGCTCGTGGACCATAGGTATTGAGCTTAGTGCGTGGAAAGCGAAAAGTCAGAGGATCGGAGGCAGAGCGGAGGGTACGTGAGGGAAGATAGATCTCAAGTAGGCTTGACAGGTAATCGGGGGCTGCGTTATTGAGGCTTTTGTAGCACATGGTGTCTAGTTTGTACTGTATGCGCTTTGATACAGGGAGCCAGTGAAGTTGTGCCAGGAGAGGAGATATGTGGTCGGCTTTTTTCTTTTTGAGTACAAGGCGTACAGCATTGTTTTGAATGCGCTGTAGGATGTGAATGGTGGAGGCAGGAAGACCAGACAGGAGTGAATTGCAATAGTCAATGCGAGACATTATGAAGGAGAGAACGAGTTTTGCAGTTGTTTCGACAGAGAGATACTTCCTGATCAGGCTTATACGATGGAGATGATAGTAGCAGGATCTGGCAGTTTGAGAAACAAAGTTGTTCATGGAGAGGGTAGAGTCAATGCAGACACCAAGGTTTTTAGCTGAATCAGAAATTGGGACTGATGTGTTACATAATGGGAGAGAAAGAGGAGGCAGCTGAGAAAGTTTCTGACGGGTGCCAATGAGGATAGCTTCTGTTTTGTCGTCATTAAGCTGAAGTCTATTGTGTGTCATCCAGTTCTTAATGTCCGAGTAACACTCAGTGGTGCGAGTCAACAGGAGCTGTATATTATCAGGTGAGTCACTGTCTTGAAGTTGGGTGTCATCAGCATAGAAGTGGTGTTTTATAGAATGGGAGTTGATGATGGTGGACAGGGGGGAGGTGTAAAGAGTGAAAAGAACAGGGCCAAGGACAGATCCTTGTGGAACACCACAGGTCAGGTATGCAGGTTGAGAGTAAGTGCCATTGATGAGAACGGTTTGTTTTCTGTTGGATAGGTATGAAGTGAACCAAGACAGAGCAATGTCAGAGATGCCAAAAGTATGATGAAGTCTAGAAAGGAGAATACCATGATCAATGGTATCAAAGGCTGCAGACAGATCAAGGAGTGTGAGGAGAGAGACTTTGCCAGTATCAGTTGCAAGGAGGAGATTGTTGAGAATGTGTAGTAGGGCAGTTTCAGTGCTATGGCACTGGCGGTAGGCTGACTGGAAAGGATTGAGGAGATTGTTGGCAGACAGGTGAGAGTTCAGCTGGTTGAGGACGACTTTTTCAAGGAGTTTTGACAAGAAAGAGAGATTAGAGATAGGCCGGTAATTTTTCAGTTCATTTGGATCTAAATTGTGTTTCTTGAGGAGAGGGTGAACAATAGCAGACTTGAAAGAATCAGGGACAGTTCCAGTTTGAAGAGAAGTGTTGATGATGTCAGTGATGAATGGGAGGAGAGTAGGGAGACAGTCGGCGTAGAGAGAACCTGGAAGAGGATCTAGTTCGCAGGTTTTGAACGACATGGATCTGATTGTGTTGAGAATTTCTTCTTGTGAGACTGGGGTAAAAGTAGTAAGAGGTGTGCCAGAGAAGGAAGGGTCAGGTGGGCATGGTTGACAGGGTGTCCTGTCAAGCCTGTCACGAAGAGTTTGTATTTTGGTGGTGAAATAGTTGGAGAATACTGATGGGAGTTCTTCATTTGTATGTTTTGTTGGGAGAGGTAAATCTTTTCGTGTGCCAAGGAGATGATTCATGGTTGTAAAGAGTTCTTTTGAAGAAGAGGCATTCAGGATTTTGGTTTGGAAATAGCTTGTTTTTGCTGATGCAATGAGGGTGGATACTTTTGTTTTAGAGGCTTGGAAAAGTTGCCTGTGTACAGTGAGTTTGGATTTGCGCCAGCGGCGCTCTGCTCTGCGGCGGGCACGTTTTGCACAGGCGATCTCATGAGTGAGCCAGGGGGTAGGGGGGCGGTCAGGTAAAAGACGGGTTGTGGCTGGAGCATGAGTGTCCAGAAGATGGTGGAGAGTAGTATAGAATTCATCGGCAAGGTTATGTGACTTTTCAGAAAGGAGACGGGAGGCATCAGATGAAAATGTGGAGAGGTCGATAGATTTGAGATTGCGTCGAGTCACTGTGCGCATGGTACGGGAAGGAGGAGAAATGTCGAGAGAACAGAGAATTGCAGAGTGGTCAGATGGAAGGGCTGAAGTTAGACGGGTAGAAAGAACTAAGCAGTTGTCAGTAGCGGAATTTTGGTGATCACGAGAAATGATCCAGTCAAGAATGTGACCTTTTTGATGGGTTGGTTCAGAAATGTGTTGAGTCATATTGTGATTGGACAGAGAGTTGATGATATGTCTTGTGTCATAACGGTGAGTGTTGTCATAGTGGACATTGATGTCACCTAGAATGATGAGATTTCCAGGTAAGAGACAGTAGTAATCAAGAAGTTGATCAAAGTCAGAGAGAAACATGGATGTGGTGAGCTTGTTGGCAGAGCTAGGTGGAGGTCGATAGACACAGGAGAAGGTGATGGGGTGAGGGGTGGATTGGAAGGATACTTCAACGTGCTCGAAAGAAGGATGGGAGAAAGGCAGAGACTGCGAGAAAGACAGGCGGGAATGGAGTGAGTCGTTGTAGAGGATGGCGATACCACCACCTCGGGATGAGCGATGGAAAGAAGCAAGCCTGTAACCACTCGGAGTGAGACTCACATGTATAGGTTCATGACCAAGGGGGTTAAGCCATGTTTCGGTGATAAAAGCAATGTCAACATGCTCATCTGCGATAAAGTCAGCAATGACATCAGCTTTGCCATCAGTGCATGTTGACTGAGCGTTAAAAAGGCATAGTTTTAGTTTATCACAATGCGGCGGCCGAGGTGGAGACGAAGGCAGCACCGACGGGACAGAAGACGAAGGAGACACCAGCGGGGCAGAAGACGAAGGCAGCAACGACGGGACAGAAGACGAAGGAGGCACCAGCGGGACAGAAAACAAAGGCAGCACCAGCGGGACAGAAGACGAGGGCAGCGCCGGCGGGACAGAAGACGAAAGCGGCACCGGTGGGACAGAAGGTGAAGGCGGCACCGGCGGGACAGAAGACGAAGGCGAAGACGGCAGAGGAGGAGACGAAGTTTGCAGCAGCAAGGTCGAGTGTAGGGGCAGTGGAGGAGACGAAGAAGCAGAAGAGTGGTGTCGGACTGGCACAGCAGGAGGCAGATTGTGCCAAAGTCGGTGGAGACGTCCACCACGACAGGATCGCGCAGTGCGGGGCTTAGGACACAGCCCCAGTGTTCGTATGCGCTGGTAGACGCCTCCACCGAGGTAGCACTTGCTGTATTTAAAAAGTGTCAGTCCAATTTGTTTTATAAAAGAAGGGTCCATAATTGCGAGCCAGTCAGGAGAGCAAGATACTTGCAGAGAACACAAAGGTTTGGAAGCTGTAGCGTTGGGCGAACACAGTAGGCTAAAATGTAAACACAGTTCACAGATAAAATGTCCAACTTGAGCGGCTGAATTAAAATGATGAAAAGAGGTGTAAAAACTTTGAAATCAGATTATCTGGTAAAATATTCAAAATTTAAAAAAAAAATTTACATCACCGTGTGTCGGGATTTAAAAGCAACAAACTGATACAAAATTCAATGCATAAAATCAAATAGAACCACGATAAAATCACTGTAAAACACCACACACACTTTTGCTGCCTGCTGGCGCGACATCTACTCACAAACACTGTAAGTACTCATTGGCTGCCAGCCTAAAAACTGTTTACTAGAGTATTCCAGCTCTTTTGGTTGTGTGCCCAAGTATGGGTCTCTACATATGACATTTACAGCTAGTAACTCTATGACTTTTTTTCCAGCTTGAAGTTAACAAAAACTGGTGAATACAAGTCGTTAAATTTTGATTAGTTTCTGAAGAGCATACAAAAGATTGCATAGCTCCATTTTACAGAGAACATAAAGTCATATTTGAATGAATATACGTTTCAAACGCTGTTTCTTATTGCTTAGGCCTTTCTTTTTGCCACTACTATCCACATGCAGAATGTCCAAAAATAAGTTGTGCTCATTTTCCAAGTCACTTAATATAGCAAGTACCCTTAAGTCTTTGAAAGCTTTTACAGAAAAGTATACAGTTTTCAGTAACTTTTCATTCAATATATATTTACAGTAGGAAAACCAAATATCAAGGTCATACAGAAATTGTTTTGCACTTTTGTCTACGTTAAATCCATTTGTAAAGGGAACTGATTTGGTAGACATATGTAAACTGATGTCCCTTGGTTGCTACATTGTGAATAAGATAAGCATTCTGGTAATCTGAGAGGAATGTAATAAGGATGGTAGCAATAGGAACAATATATTGCTGCAACTACTACTACTACCCCT
Source organism: Monoplex corrugatus (assembly GCA_030674185.1). Lineage (NCBI taxonomy): Eukaryota > Metazoa > Mollusca > Gastropoda > Littorinimorpha > Ranellidae > Monoplex > Monoplex corrugatus. The sequence continues at coordinate 15,258 of JAPXFY010002284.1, forward strand.
CCTCCTCCTTCTACTACTACTACTAGTGCTACTACTACTAGTACTACTACCACTACTACTACTATTACTATAACTACTATTACTACTATAAAACCACTCTAATGCCTGTATTCAACCAAATAGAACCAGAAATTCACAAAAATAGAATTGGACTGCAAGTTAATTTAAAATATCAGACAATAAGAATTTTCTCACTCTCTTTCTGTCACTCTGTCACTGTCTGTCTGCCTGTAAATCTGTCTGTCTGTCTCTCTGTGTCTCTGTCTTTTCCTCTGGTTCTTGCTCTCTCTCTCTCTCTCTGTGTCTTCCTCTTTCTTTGTCTCTCTGTCTGTATCTTTTAGTCTCTGTCTATCTCTTTCTCTCTCTGTCTTCCATCTTTCTTTGTCTCTCTGTCTGTATCTTTTAGTCTCTGTCTATCTCTTCCTCTCTCTGTCTTCCTCTTTCTTTGTCTCTCTGTCTGTACCTTTTAGTCTCTGTCTATCTCTTTCTCTCTCTGTCTTCCTCTTTCTTTTCTCTCTGTCTGTATCTTTTAGTTTCTGTCTATCTCTTTCTCCTTCTGTCTTTCTCTTTCTTTGTCTCGCTGTTATTTCCTTATCTCTCTTTCTCTCTCCCTGATTTGTTATCCCTACCCCCTTCCCACACTCCCAATCCACAGACACAGATCATGTACACCGATATAGCTGCACGTGCATGTAAGCACAAACGCATAAGCACAAATACATGCACAGAGATATTTTGATGATTTAACATCTTTTAAAGCATTCAGCCCAAACAATCTGCCTAAACTGACATATGTGAATAGACGTTAAAAGAAATAACGAACAGTAATCTTGTTGAGTGCGCATAGAGACAAACACAGATCAAGTGAGTGAGCGAGCAAGCGAGAGAGAGAGAGAGAGAGAGAGAGAGAGAGAGAGAGTGGATGGAGGAGATAGAGAGACAGAGAGAGACAGAGACAGAGAGATAGAGGCAGAGAGAAAGAGAGAGAGAGAGGGACAGACATAGAGAGAGAGAGAGGATGAGGGAGGGATGGAGGGAGAAAGAGGAGATAGAGAGACAGAGAGAGACAGAGACAGAGACACAGAGAGAGAAAGAGAGATAGAAGAGAGAGGAGAGAAAGAGAGAGAGAGAGAAAGTGAGGCTGAGAGAGACAGACAGAATGACAGAAAGGGAGACAGAGAGAAAGACAGAGACAGAGAGAGACAGAGAGAGACAGAGAAAGAGAGACAGGAGAGAGGGGGAGACAGAGAAAGAGAGACAGAGAGAGATGAGAAACAGAGAGTCAGAGAGACAGAGAGACAGAGACACAGAGCCCAGTCCTGGCTCACAAGATCAACATCAAAAGTAATCATTCACCCTCCTCACAATCCAACCCATTTCTTCCAACAGGGGACATCAATGAGCAGCATGCGACAACTCAACGCCGCCTCTCCTTTCTCACAGCTGCCCCAACAAGCTCCACTGTACCATAACCTATGGACATTCCTGCAACACTGCTTAAATGACATGGCAATCACAGTCACAAATAATGATGCAACACAACTGAAAACACTCACAAATAAGCACGAATACTATTTGTAACACATTCTTCTCTTTCTTCTTCATCACCCTTAACACTGTAAGTACTCATTGGCTGCCAGCCTAAAAACTGTTTACTAGAGTATTCCAGCTCTTTTGGTTGTGTGCCCAAGTATGGGTCTCTACATATGACATTTACAGCTAGTAACACTATGACTTTTTTTCCAGCTTGAAGTTAACAAAAACTGGTGAATACAAGTCGTTAAATTTTGATTAGTTAAGAGCATACAAAAGAATTGCATAGCTCCATTTTACAGAGAACATAAAGTCATATTTGAATGAATATACGTTTCAAACGCTGTTTCTTATTGCTTAGGCCTTTCTTTTTGCCACTACTATCCACATGCAGAATGTCCAAAAATAAGTTGTGCTCATTTTCCAAGTCACTTAATATAGCAAGTACCCTTAAGTCTTTGAAAGCTTTTACAGAAAAGTATACAGTTTTCAGTAACTTTTCATTCAATATATATTTACAGTAGGAAAACCAAATATCAAGGTCATACAGAAATTGTTTTGCACTTTTGTCTACTTTAAATCCATTTGTAAAGGGAACTGATTTGGTAGACATATGTAAACTGATGTCCCTTGGTTGCTACATTGTGAATAAGATAAGCATTCTGGTAATCTGAGAGGAATGTAATAAGGATTGTAGCAATAGGAACAATATATTGCTGCAACTACTACTACTACCCCTCCTCCTCCTTCTACTACTACTACTAGTGCTACTACTACTAGTACTACTACCACTACTACTACTATTACTATAACTACTATTACTACTATAAAACCACTCTAATGCCTGTATTCAACCAAATAGAACCAGAAATTCACAAAAATAGAATTGGACTGCAAGTTAATTTAAAATATCAGACAATAAGAATTTTCTCACTCTCTTTCTGTCACTCTGTCACTGTCTGTCTGCCTGTAAATCTGTCTGTCTGTCTCTCTGTGTCTCTGTCTTTTCCTCTGGTTCTTGCTCTCTCTCTCTCTCTCTCTGTGTCTTCCTCTTTCTTTGTCTCTCTGTCTGTATCTTTTAGTCTCTGTCTATCTCTTTCTCTCTCTGTCTTCCATCTTTCTTTGTCTCTCTGTCTGTATCTTTTAGTCTCTGTCTATCTCTTCCTCTCTCTGTCTTCCTCTTTCTTTGTCTCTCTGTCTGTACCTTTTAGTCTCTGTCTATCTCTTTCTCTCTCTGTCTTCCTCTTTCTTTTCTCTCTGTCTGTATCTTTTTAGTTTCTGTCTATCTCTTTCTCCTTCTGTCTTTCTCTTTCTTTGTCTCGCTGTTATTTCCTTATTTCTCTTTCTCTCTCCCTGATTTGTTATCCCTACCCCCTTCCCCCACTCCCAATCCACAGACACAGATCATGTACAACAATATAGCTGCACGTGCAGGTAAGACAAACGCATAAGCACAAATACATGCACAGAGATATTTTGATGATTTAACATCTTTTAAAGCATTCAGCCCAAACAATCTGCCTAAACTGACATATGTGAATAGACGTTAAAAGAAATAACGAACAGTAATCTTGCTGAATGCGCACAGAGACAAACACAGATCAAGTGAGTGAGCGAGCAAGCGAGAGAGAGGAGAGAGAGAGAGAGAGAGAGAGAGAGAGAGAGAGTGGATGGAGGAGATAGAGAGACAGAGAGAGAAGAGAGACAGAGAGACAGAGGCAGAGAGAAAGAGAGAGAGAGAGGGACAGACATAGAGAGAGAGAGAGGGTGAGGGAGGGATGGAGGAGAAAGAGGAGATAGAGAGACAGAGAGAGACAGAGACAGAGACACAGAGAGAGAAAGAGAGATAGAAGAGAGAGAGAGAGAAAGAGAGAGAGAGAAAGTGAGCAGAGAGACAGACAGAATGACAGAAAGGGAGACAGAGAGAAAGACAGAGACAGAGAGAGACAGAGAGAGACAGAGAAAGAGAGACAGAGAGAGGGGGAGACAGAGAAAGAGAGACAGAGAGAGATGAGAAACAGAGAGTCAGAGAGACAGAGAGACAGAGACACAGAGCCCAGTCCTGGCTCACAAGATCAACATCAAAAGTAATCTTTCACCCTCCTCGCAATCCAACCCATTTCTTCCAACAGGGGACATCAATGAGCAGCATGCGACAACTCAACGCCGCCTCTCCTTTCTCACAGCTGCCCCAACAAGCTCCACTGTACCATAACCTATGGACATTCCTGCAACACTGCTTAAATGACATGGCAATCACAGTCACAAATAATGATGCAACACAACTGAAAACATCACAATCACAAATAAGCACGAATACTATTTGTAACACATTCTTCTCTTTCTTCTTCATCACCCTTAACACTGTAAGTACTCATTGGCTGCCAGCCTAAAAACTGTTTACTAGAGTATTCCAGCTCTTTTGGTTGTGTGCCCAAGTATGGGTCTCTACATATGACATTTACAGCTAGTAACACTATGACTTTTTTTCCAGCTTGAAGTTAACAAAAACTGGTGAATACAAGTCGTTAAATTTTGATTAGTTTCTGAAGAGCATACAAAAGATTGCATAGCTCCATTTTACAGAGAACATAAAGTCATATTTGAATGAATATACGTTTCAAACGCTGTTTCTTATTGCTTAGGCCTTCTTTTTTGCCACTACTATCCACATGCAGAATGTCCAAAAATAAGTTGTGCTCATTTTCCAAGTCACTTAATATAGCAAGTACCCTTAAGTCTTTGAAAGCTTTTACAGAAAAGTATACAGTTTTCAGTAACTTTTCATTCAATATATATTTACAGTAGGAAAACCAAATATCAAGGTCATACAGAAATTGTTTTGCACTTTTGTCTACTTTAAATCCATTTGTAAAGGGAACTGATTTGGTAGACATATGTAAACTGATGTCCCTTGGTTGCTACATTGTGAATAAGATAAGCATTCTGGTAATCTGAGAGGAATGTAATAAGGATGGTAGCAATAGGAACAATATATTGCTGCAACTACTACTACTACCCCTCCTCCTCCTTCTACTACTACTACTAGTGCTACTACTACTAGTACTACTACCACTACTAATACTATTACTATAACTACTATTACTACTATAAAACCACTCTAATGCCTGTATTCAACCAAATAGAACCAGAAATTCACAAAAATAGAATTGGACTGCAAGTTAATTTAAAATATCAGACAATAAGAATTTTCTCACTCTCTTTCTGTCACTCTGTCACTGTCTGTCTGCCTGTAAATCTGTCTGTCTGTCTCTCTGTGTCTCTGTCTTTTCCTCTGGTTCTTGCTCTCTCTCTCTCTCTGCTCCTCTTCTTTGTTCTCTGTCTGTATCTTTTAGTCTCTGTCTATCTCTCTTCTCTCTCTGTCTCTCTTATCTTTAGTCTCTGTTCTTCATCTCTCTCTGTCTCTCTCTGCTTCATCTTCTTGTCTCTCTGTCTTTCTCTCTGTCTCTCTTCTTCTCTGTCTCCTCTTTCTCTCTCTCTCTTTCTTTTCTTCTCTTTCTTTTCTCTCTTCTGTATCTTTTAGTTTCTGTCTATCTCTTTCTCCTTCTGTCTTTCTCTTTCTTTGTCTCGCTGTTATTTCCTTATTCTCTCTTTCTCTCTCCCTGATTTGTTATCCCTACCCCCTTCCCCCACTCCCAATCCACAGACACAGATCATGTACAACCAATATAGCTGCACGTGCAGGTAAGCACAAACGCATAAGCACAAATACATGCACAGAGATATTTTGATGATTTAACATCTTTTAAAGCATTCAGCCCAAACAATCTGCCTAAACTGACATATGTGAATAGACGTTAAAAGAAATAACGAACAGTAATCTTGCTGAATGCGCACAGAGACAAACACAGATCAAGTGAGTGAGCGAGCAAGCGAGAGAGAGAGAGAGAGAGAGAGAGAGAGAGAGAGTGGATGGAGGAGATAGAGAGACAGAGAGAGAGAGAGACAGAGAGACAGAGGCAGAGAGAAAGAGAGAGAGAGAGGGACAGACATAGAGAGAGAGAGAGGGTGAGGGAGGGATGGAGGGAGAAAGAGGAGATAGAGAGACAGAGAGAGACAGAGACAGAGACACAGAGAGAGAAAGAGAGATAGAAGAGAGAGAGAGAGAAAGAGAGAGAGAGAAGTGAGGCAGAGAGAGACAGACAGAATGACAGAAAGGGAGACAGAGAGAAAGACAGAGACAGAGAGAGACAGAGAGAGACAGAGAAAGAGAGACAGAGAGAGGGGGAGACAGAGAAAGAGAGACAGAGAGAGATGAGAAACAGAGAGTCAGAGAGACAGAGAGACAGAGACACAGAGCCCAGTCCTGGCTCACAAGATCAACATCAAAAGTAATCTTTCACCCTCCTCGCAATCCAACCCATTTCTTCCAACAGGGACATCAATGAGCAGCATGCGACAACTCAACGCCGCCTCTCCTTTCTCACAGCTGCCCCAACAAGCTCCACTGTACCATAACCTACGGACATTCCTGCAACACTGCTTAAATGACATGGCAATCACAGTCACAAATAATGATGCAACACAACTGAAAACACTCACAATCACAAATAAGCACGAATACTATTTGTAACACATTCTTCTCTTTCTTCTTCATCACCCTTAACACTGTAAGTACTCATTGGCTGCCAGCCTAAAAACTGTTTACTAGAGTATTCCAGCTCTTTTGGTTGTGTGCCCAAGTATGGGTCTCTACATATGACATTTACAGCTAGTAACACTATGACTTTTTTTCCAGCTTGAAGTTAACAAAAACTGGTGAATACAAGTCGTTAAATTTTGATTAGTTTCTGAAGAGCATACAAAAGATTGCATAGCTCCATTTTACAGAGAACATAAAGTCATATTTGAATGAATATACGTTTCAAACGCTGTTTCTTATTGCTTAGGCCTTTCTTTTTGCCACTACTATCCACATGCAGAATGTCCAAAAATAAGTTGTGCTCATTTTCCAAGTCACTTAATATAGCAAGTACCCTTAAGTCTTTGAAAGCTTTTACAGAAAAGTATACAGTTTTCAGTAACTTTTCATTCAATATATATTTACAGTAGGAAAACCAAATATCAAGGTCATACAGAAATTGTTTTGCACTTTTGTCTACTTTAAATCCATTTGTAAAGGGAACTGATTTGGTAGACATATGTAAACTGATGTCCCTTGGTTGCTACATTGTGAATAAGATAAGCATTCTGGTAATCTGAGAGGAATGTAATAAGGATTGTAGCAATAGGAACAATATATTGCTGCAACTACTACTACTACCCCTCCTCCTCCTTCTACTACTACTACTAGTGCTACTACTACTAGTACTACTACCACTACTAACTACTATTACTATAACTACTATTACTACTATAAAACCACTCTAATGCCTGTATTCAACCAAATAGAACCAGAAATTCACAAAAATAGAATTGGACTGCAAGTTAATTTAAAATATCAGACAATAAGAATTTTCTCACTCTCTTTCTGTCACTCTGTCACTGTCTGTCTGCCTGTAAATCTGTCTGTCTGTCTCTCTGTGTCTCTGTCTTTTCCTCTGGTTCTTGCTCTCTCTCTCTCTCTCTCTCTGTGTCTTCCTCTTTCTTTGTCTCTCTGTCTGTATCTTTTAGTCTCTGTCTATCTCTTTCTCTCTCTGTCTTCCATCTTTCTTTGTCTCTCTGTCTGTATCTTTTAGTCTCTGTCTATCTCTTCCTCTCTCTGTCTTCCTCTTTCTTTGTCTCTCTGTCTGTACCTTTTAGTCTCTGTCTATCTCTTTCTCTCTCTGTCTTCCTCTTTCTTTTCTCTCTGTCTGTATCTTTTAGTTTCTGTCTATCTCTTTCTCCTTCTGTCTTTCTCTTTCTTTGTCTCGCTGTTATTTCCTTATTCTCTTTCTCTCTCCCTGATTTGTTATCCCTACCCCCTTCCCCCACTCCCAATCCACAGACACAGATCATGTACACCATATAGCTGCACGTGCAGGTAAGCACAAACGCATAAGCACAAATACATGCACAGAGATATTTTGATGATTTAACATCTTTTAAAGCATTCAGCCCAAACAATCTGCCTAAACTGACATATGTGAATAGACGTTAAAAGAAATAACGAACAGTAATCTTGCTGAATGCGCACAGAGACAAACACAGATCAAGTGAGTGAGCGAGCAAGCGAGAGAGAGAGAGAGAGAGAGAGAGAGAGTGGATGGAGGAGATAGAGAGACAGAGAGAGAGAGAGACAGAGAGACAGAGGCAGAGAGAAAGAGAGAGAGAGAGAGGGACAGACATAGAGAGAGAGAGAGGGTGAGGGAGGGATGGAGGGAGAAAGAGGAGATAGAGAGACAGAGAGAGACAGAGACAGAGACACAGAGAGAGAAAGAGAGATAGAAGAGAGAAGAGAGAGAAGAAGAGAGAGAAAGTGAGGCAGAGAGAGACAGACAGAATGACAGAAAGGGAGACAGAGAGAAAGACAGAGACAGAGAGAGACAGAGAGAGACAGAGAAAGAGAGACAGAGAGAGGGGGAGACAGAGAAAGAGAGACAGAGAGAGATGAGAAACAGAGAGTCAGAGAGACAGAGAGACAGAGACACAGAGCCCAGTCCTGGCTCACAAGATCAACATCAAAAGTAATCTTTCACCCTCCTCGCAATCCAACCCATTTCTTCCAACAGGGGACATCAATGAGCAGCATGCGACAACTCAACGCCGCCTCTCCTTTCTCACAGCTGCCCCAACAAGCTCCACTGTACCATAACCTACGGACATTCCTGCAACACTGCTTAAATGACATGGCAATCACAGTCACAAATAATGATGCAACACAACTGAAAACACTCACAATCACAAATAAGCACGAATACTATTTGTAACACATTCTTCTCTTTCTTCTTCATCACCCTTAACACTGTAAGTACTCATTGGCTGCCAGCCTAAAAACTGTTTACTAGAGTATTCCAGCTCTTTTGGTTGTGTGCCCAAGTATGGGTCTCTACATATGACATTTACAGCTAGTAACACTATGACTTTTTTTCCAGCTTGAAGTTAACAAAAACTGGTGAATACAAGTCGTTAAATTTTGATTAGTTTCTGAAGAGCATACAAAAGATTGCATAGCTCCATTTTACAGAGAACATAAAGTCATATTTGAATGAATATACGTTTCAAACGCTGTTTCTTATTGCTTAGGCCTTTCTTTTTGCCACTACTATCCACATGCAGAATGTCCAAAAATAAGTTGTGCTCATTTTCCAAGTCACTTAATATAGCAAGTACCCTTAAGTCTTTGAAAGCTTTTACAGAAAAGTATACAGTTTTCAGTAACTTTTCATTCAATATATATTTACAGTAGGAAAACCAAATATCAAGGTCATACAGAAATTGTTTTGCACTTTTGTCTACTTTAAATCCATTTGTAAAGGGAACTGATTTGGTAGACATATGTAAACTGATGTCCCTTGGTTGCTACATTGTGAATAAGATAAGCATTCTGGTAATCTGAGAGGAATGTAATAAGGATTGTAGCAATAGGAACAATATATTGCTGCAACTACTACTACTACCCCTCCTCCTCCTTCTACTACTACTACTAGTGCTACTACTACTAGTACTACTACCACTACTACTACTATTACTATAACTACTATTACTACTATAAAACCACTCTAATGCCTGTATTCAACCAAATAGAACCAGAAATTCACAAAAATAGAATTGGACTGCAAGTTAATTTAAAATATCAGACAATAAGAATTTTCTCACTCTCTTTCTGTCACTCTGTCACTGTCTGTCTGCCTGTAAATCTGTCTGTCTGTCTCTCTGTGTCTCTGTCTTTTCCTCTGGTTTCTTGCTCTCCTCTCTCTCTCTCTGTTCTTCCTCTTTCTTTGTCTCTTCTGTCTGTATCTTTTAGTCTCTGTCTATCTCTTTCTCTCTCTGTCTTCCATCTTTCTTTGTCTCTCTGTCTGTATCTTTTAGTCTCTGTCTATCTCTTCCTCTCTCTGTCTTCCTCTTTCTTTGTCTCTCTGTCTGTACCTTTTAGTCTCTGTCTATCTCTTTCTCTCTCTGTCTTCCTCTTTCTTTTCTCTCTGTCTGTATCTTTTAGTTTCTGTCTATCTCTTTCTCCTTCTGTCTTTCTCTTTCTTTGTCTCGCTGTTATTTCCTTATCTCTCTTTCTCTCTCCCTGATTTGTTATCCCTACCCCCTTCCCCCACTCCCAATCCACAGACACAGATCATGTACACCGATATAGCTGCACGTGCAGGTAAGCACAAACGCATAAGCACAAATACATGCACAGAGATATTTTGATGATTTAACATCTTTTAAAGCATTCAGCCCAAACAATCTGCCTAAACTGACATATGTGAATAGACGTTAAAAGAAATAACGAACAGTAATCTTGTGAGATGCGCACAGAGACAAACACAGATCAAGTGAGTGAGCGAGCAGAGAGAGAGAGAGAGAGAGAGAGGAGAGAGAGAGAGAAGAGAGTGGATGGAGGAGATAGAGAGACAGAGAGAGACAGAGACAGAGAGAAGAGGCAGAGAGAAAGAGAGAGAGAGAGGGACAGACATAGAGAGAGAGAGAGGGATGAGGGAGGGATGGAGGGAGAAAGAGGAGATAGAGAGACAGAGAGAGACAGAGACAGAGACACAGAGAGAGAAAGAGAGATAGAAGAGAGAGAGAGAGAAAGAGAGAGAGAGAAAGTGAGGCAGAGAGAGACAGACAGAATGACAGAAAGGGAGACAGAGAGAAAGACAGAGACAGAGAGAGACAGAGAGAGACAGAGAAAGAGAGACAGAGAGAGGGGGAGACAGAGAAAGAGAGACAGAGAGAGATGAGAAACAGAGAGTCAGAGAGACAGAGAGACAGAGACACAGAGCCCAGTCCTGGCTCACAAGATCAACATCAAAAGTAATCTTTCACCCTCCTCGCAATCCAACCCATTTCTTCCAACAGGGGACATCAATGAGCAGCATGCGACAACTCAACGCCGCCTCTCCTTTCTCACAGCTGCCCCAACAAGCTCCACTGTACCATAACCTACGGACATTCCTGCAACACTGCTTAAATGACATGGCAATCACAGTCACAAATAATGATGCAACACAACTGAAAACACTCACAATCACAAATAAGCACGAATACTATTTGTAACACATTCTTCTCTTTCTTCTTCATCACCCTTAACACTGTAAGTACTCATTGGCTGCCAGCCTAAAAACTGTTTACTAGAGTATTCCAGCTCTTTTGGTTGTGTGCCCAAGTATGGGTCTCTACATATGACATTTACAGCTAGTAACACTATGACTTTTTTTCCAGCTTGAAGTTAACAAAAACTGGTGAATACAAGTCGTTAAATTTTGATTAGTTTCTGAAGAGCATACAAAAGATTGCATAGCTCCATTTTACAGAGAACATAAAGTCATATTTGAATGAATATACGTTTCAAACGCTGTTTCTTATTGCTTAGGCCTTTCTTTTTGCCACTACTATCCACATGCAGAATGTCCAAAAATAAGTTGTGCTCATTTTCCAAGTCACTTAATATAGCAAGTACCCTTAAGTCTTTGAAAGCTTTTACAGAAAAGTATACAGTTTTCAGTAACTTTTCATTCAATATATATTTACAGTAGGAAAACCAAATATCAAGGTCATACAGAAATTGTTTTGCACTTTTGTCTACTTTAAATCCATTTGTAAAGGGAACTGATTTGGTAGACATATGTAAACTGATGTCCCTTGGTTGCTACATTGTGAATAAGATAAGCATTCTGGTAATCTGAGAGGAATGTAATAAGGATTGTAGCAATAGGAACAATATATTGCTGCAACTACTACTACTACCCCTCCTCCTCCTTCTACTACTACTACTAGTGCTACTACTACTAGTACTACTACCACTACTACTACTATTACTATAACTACTATTACTACTATAAAACCACTCTAATGCCTGTATTCAACCAAATAGAACCAGAAATTCACAAAAATAGAATTGGACTGCAAGTTAATTTAAAATATCAGACAATAAGAATTTTCTCACTCTCTTTCTGTCACTCTGTCACTGTCTGTCTGCCTGTAAATCTGTCTGTCTGTCTCTCTGTGTCTCTGTCTTTTCCTCTGGTTCTTGCTCTCTCTCTCTCTTCTCTGTCTTCCTCTTTCTTTGTCTCTCTGTCTGTATCTTTTAGTCTCTGTCTATCTCTTTCTCTCTCTGTCTTCCATCTTTCTTTGTCTCTCTGTCTGTATCTTTTAGTCTCTGTCTATCTCTTCCTCTCTCTGTCTTCCTCTTTCTTTGTCTCTCTGTCTGTACCTTTTAGTCTCTGTCTATCTCTTTCTCTCTCTGTCTTCCTCTTTCTTTTCTCTCTGTCTGTATCTTTTAGTTTCTGTCTATCTCTTTCTCCTTCTGTCTTTCTCTTTCTTTGTCTCGCTGTTATTTCCTTATCTCTCTTTCTCTCTCCCTGATTTGTTATCCCTACCCCCTTCCCCCACTCCCAATCCACAGACACAGATCATGTACACCGATATAGCTGCACGTGCAGGTAAGCACAAACGCATAAGCACAAATACATGCACAGAGATATTTTGATGATTTAACATCTTTTAAAGCATTCAGCCCAAACAATCTGCCTAAACTGACATATGTGAATAGACGTTAAAAGAAATAACGAACAGTAATCTTGCTGAATGCGCACAGAGACAAACACAGATCAAGTGAGTGAGCGAGCAAGCGAGAGAGAGAGAGAGAGAGAGAGAGAGAGAGAGAGAGTGGATGGAGGAGATAGAGAGACAGAGAGAGAGAGAGACAGAGAGACAGAGGCAGAGAGAAAGAGAGAGAGAGAGGGACAGACATAGAGAGAGAGAGAGGGTGAGGGAGGGATGGAGGGAGAAAGAGGAGATAGAGAGACAGAGAGAGACAGAGACAGAGACACAGAGAGAGAAAGAGAGATAGAAGAGAGAGAGAGAGAAAGAGAGAGAGAGAAAGTGAGGCAGAGAGAGACAGACAGACAGACAGAAAGGGAGACAGAGAGAAAGACAGAGACAGAGAGAGACAGAGAGAGACAGAGAAAGAGAGACAGAGAGAGGGGGAGACAGAGAAAGAGAGACAGAGAGAGATGAGAAACAGAGAGTCAGAGAGACAGAGAGACAGAGACACAGAGCCCAGTCCTGGCTCACAAGATCAACATCAAAAGTAATCTTTCACCCTCCTCGCAATCCAACCCATTTCTTCCAACAGGGGACATCAATGAGCAGCATGCGACAACTCAACGCCGCCTCTCCTTTCTCACAGCTGCCCCAACAAGCTCCACTGTACCATAACCTACGGACATTCCTGCAACACTGCTTAAATGACATGGCAATCACAGTCACAAATAATGATGCAACACAACTGAAAACACTCACAATCACAAATAAGCACGAATACTATTTGTAACACATTCTTCTCTTTCTTCTTCATCACCCTTAACACTGTAAGTACTCATTGGCTGCCAGCCTAAAAACTGTTTACTAGAGTATTCCAGCTCTTTT
>JAPXFY010002285.1:0-2500 GCA_030674185.1 Monoplex corrugatus
AACAAACACACACACACACACACACATACTTGCACACACCCATGCACACACACACTCACTTAACACACACACACACACACACACACACAACACACACACACACACACACACACACACACACACACACACACACACGCACACTTATATGCGAACAGACTCGCACAACTCACGCACGCATACACACTCAAACACACTACAAATATGGCAACCTGGCCAATGATCATATTCCTAATCATTTCTTTTTGTCACATGGCATTTACAGTCAAACTCGGGCTGCTATTCACACGTTGAGAACACGTCGCCACACTGCAGCGCCACCCATTTTTTTTAACCAAGCCTTTAAACAGTCCAGGAGGCTGATTGGCCTTCCAGGAGAGGGACCTGGGAAATCAACCTATCTCTCCCATATTACGTACCAGGACTTCTGGGCATATGTCCTGCTCTTCACGATTTTCATTTGCCATGGGATCTTTGGCGTGCGCAGCAAGAAGACATATGGTTTGACTTGTTTTTTCATCCCCTTTCGAAGGACTAGAAGTTTGTTTGATTTTCCAGTCTAGCTGAGGGAAAAAAAGTGGCGGCCTCTACGGGGAACGAACCCTGGATCCTGGAGTGTAGTTATTGGCAGGTGAACGTCTGAACCATTCGGCCACTCTTCTTCATTAGGAGTAACAATGATCTCATGATCGTCCAGGACGTTCTGATCGAAATAATTCAAAGAATGTGAATTGATGTTTTGATCTTGCAGATTTAAAACAGATTTAACGTACAAAGAGAAGGAGCATACTTCTTAAGGGAACTCTTCAGAATGTTCCACCATTTGTATTTCAAGCATTTTTTTTTTAAAACGATTTCATCTTATACGATCTGCTAGGAATATGAGGGTAAAGAGATGATAATGATGATGAGATGATGATGATGATGTGATGATGTATGATGATGATGATGATGTAGGAGGAGGAGACAACGACACGACGACGACGATGAGGTTGATGATGATGATGATGATGATGATGATGGTGATGACGACAGTGACGTTGACGATGACGACGACGTCGACGACGCGACGACGACGCGACGCGACGACGATGATAATGATGTAAGATATAAAAAATATGTTATCATCTTATGATGATGATGATGATGGTGATAATGATAATGATGTTGATGTTTTGTTGATGATGATGATGAGACGACGATGAAACGTGACGACATGATGACAAGATGACGATGTGACGACGACGAAGGACGACGATATAATGAATGTGATTTTAAAATAGTGTTATCATCATTGTGATGATGATGATGATGATGATGATGATGGATGAGATCGATGACAGTGACAATGATGTCGATGATGACGACGACGACGATGATGATAACAATGAAGGTGATTTTATTGTTTGTTTTTGACATCACTAGGATTATGATTTTTATGACGAGACGATGTTGATGATGATGGTGATGATGATGATGAATGACGACTGACACTGAGGATAATGATAAAGGTTGTTTTATTCGTATTTTATCATCATATGATTTGATAACGATGGATGATATTGATGATGATATTGAGGACGATGACTATGATGATGATGATGACGACGATGACGACGATGACGATGATTCCAGGAACTCACTGGCTGTGGGAGATTATCACCATGCTGAGACAAATGCCCCAGAACCAGTCGCAGCGGCAAAATGGCCGCCATGATAGAATAGTGGACTTTGACGTCTAGATCAGCTGCCTTCCCCGCGCACGCTTAACACGCACCTTCACTTCAGCCACCTTCCGGCGGAAGAAATGAAGACGAGTCAGGGGTCAAGTCGGTGCACGTGTACCGAATCCCAAGGATGTAGCAGTGTCCTTGTACTTTATGCTAAATGACCATAAGCGTCGCCTAAAATGTTCATGTATTTCCTCTCGACATTTCTCACAATTCTATCTCTGAGGGTTTTCTTTTTCGTCGATAACGTAGTTTTTCTTTTGTTGCTTAGTTTTAGTTTATTTTTTTATTTTTTTTTTTTGGGGGGGGGGGGGTAGGCATAGTATTTGTGCGTTTCTGTTTCAGGCAGTTGTTAAGTCTCATCTTTTGTTATGTTTTGTTTTGTTTTGGTTTGGTTTGTTGTTGTGTTGTTGTTTTTGAATATTAAGGTTAGTGTTTTTTCTTTTTTTTGCGTTGTCGTATCGTTCAACACTTGTTTTTGTTTGTTTTTTGTCGTTTCTTTTTGTGTTGTGCAGTGTGGTTGTGCGTTGTGCGTTGTTGTGTGGTGTGCTGCGCGCCTTGTGTTGTAGATGTGTGGTGGTGTGTTGTGTGTGTGTGTTTGGTTGAGTCATGTGTGTGGTGTGTGTGTGTGTGTGTCTTGTGTGTGTTTGTGTTGTGTGTCTTTCTGTGTTGTGTGAATGTGTATGTGTGTGTATTTGATGTGTGATGTTTGGTGTGATAGGTAATGTTTGTGTGTGTTTGTATGTGTGTTCGTTTGTGTAGTGTGTGTGTGG
>JAPXFY010002285.1:7500-28312 GCA_030674185.1 Monoplex corrugatus
ACACACACACACACACACACACACACACACACACACACACACACACACAGACAAAATGTGTTTCTCTGTGTATGTATATATGTGTGCATGCGTGTTTGTGTGTGTTTATTATGTGTTTGAGCGCGCGAGTGCACGAGTGTATATGTGTGCACGCGCACTTGTGTGTTACGTTTATACGCTGTGTCCAACAGGAGCCAGTGGAGTGCGTGAAACAGCTGGCCAAGTTCTTGGAACTGGAGGTGAGTGATGAGCTATGCTCCCAGATAGCTGAGGCCTGCAGCTTCCAGAACATGAAGAAGGAGCAAGAGAGAAAAAAGTTCCCCCAAGTGACCTCGAGCTCATCGTCCCAGCAAGACGCGAAGGACGGACTTTACGTCTGTTATGCAGTCTATCTTCCGCAAAGGTGGGTGACTCTTCTTGTCATCCGTTCCCCTCTCTCTTGTCAGCTTTGCTTGTGAGGTTTTCTGATTTGAGTTTGTTTTGTTTTGGGTTTGGAATGGGTTGGGGTGGGGTGGGTTGCGATGGGTTTGGATGGATTAGGTCATGTTGGGTTTGGATGGGTTGGAATGGGTCAGGTTGGGTTTGGATGGGTCAGATGTGGTTTGGATGGGATGGGTCGGGTTGTGTTGCGATGGGTCAGTTTCCTTTGGGATAAATCTGGTTGGGCTGCGGTAAGTTAGGTTAGGTTGGGATAGGTCAGTTGGGTTGAGATAGGTGGGTTGGATTGGCAAAGGTCAGTTGTTAGATTGGGACAGGTCAGGCTGGGTTGGGTTGGGATAGGTTTGGTGGGGTTGGGTTAGGTTGAATTGGGTTGGGAAGGGATGGGTCAGGTTGGGCTGGGAAGGGATGGGTTAGGTTGAATCAAGATAATTCAGGTTGGGTCAGAATGGGTCAGGTTGGGTTTGAATGGATTGGAATCAGTCAGGCTGGATTGAATGGTCAGGTTGGGATGGGTCAGGTTGGGATGGGTAGGTTGTTTTGGATGGGTCAGGTTGGTTTGGGTCAGGTTGGGATGGGTCAGATTAGGATGGGTCAGGTTCAGGTGGTGAGGTTAGGATAGGTGAGTTAGGATGGGTCAGGTTGGATTGGTCAAGTTGGTTTGGGTCAGGTTGGGATGGGTTAGGTTGGTTTGGGTTAGGTTGAGATGGGTCAGGTTAGGATAGGTCAGGTTAGGATGGGTAAGATTGACATGGGTCAGGTTGGTTGGGTCAGGTTGGGATGGTCAGTTGGTTGGGTAAGGTTGAGTGGGTCAGTTAGGATGGGTCAGTTGGGTTAGATGGTCAGGTTAGGATGGATCAGATCAGGTTGGGTTGGGTCAGGTTAGGATGGGTCAGGTTAGGATGGGTCAGGTTGGATGTGTCAGGTTGGGATGTGTCAGTATGGTTGGGTCAGGTTGGTTGGGATGGGTCAGATTGGGTTGGGTCTATTTGGTTGGGATGTGTCAGGTTAGGATGAGTCAGGTTGGTTAGGATGGGTCATCTTAGATGGGTCAGGTTGGATGGGATAGTTCAGGTTGGGTTGGTATGAGTCAGGTGGGTTTGGATGGAACAGATTGGGTTGGGATGGATCAGTTTGGAGAGGGTCAGGTTGGTTTAGGGATGGGTCAAGTTGAGTTGGGATTGGACAGGTGAATTAGGATGGGTTAGGATATGTCAGGTTGTGTTGGAATGTGTCAGATTGGGATGGGTCAGGTTGGGTTGGGGTAGGTCAGGTTGGGTTGGAGTAAGTTCGACTGGGATAGGTCAGATTGGGGTGGGTCAGTTTAGGTTCAGATAGATCAGATTGGGATAGGTCAGGTTAGGTTGGGATAGGTTAGGTTGGGTGGGGTTGAATTTGGATGGATTGAAACTGGTCAAGTTAGATTGAGATATGTTAGGTTGGGTTGAATGGGTCTGTTTGGGTTGGGATGGGTTGGGTTGGATTGGGATGGGCCAGGTCAGCTTGTCAGTATGAGTCAGGTTGGGTTTGGATTTGGAAAGGTTGGGCCATGATGGGTTGGTTTGGTTGGGTTAGGATAGGGTGGAATGAAATGGCTTGGGGTGGGTTAGGCTGGGTTTGGGATGATTAGATTTGGTATTGATTGGGATAGGTTGGGATAAATGCTTTAAGATAGTCGAGGTTAGGTTAGGTTAGGTTAGGTTACGTGAGGTGAGGTTAGGTTAGGTTAGCTTAGGTTAGGCTAGGTTAGGCTAGGTTAACTTAGGTTATAGATTAGGCTATGTTATAGATTAGGTTGGGTTATAGGTTAAGGTATAGGTTAGGTTAGGTTAGGTTAGTTAAGGTTACAGGAACCAGAAAAAACACGAAAGAAGAATACGAACGCGTATTTAATACAACAAGACAAGACAAGACAGGCACACATTTTCGGCCAACTGGCAAAAAGACTGAAACTTAACTGCTGTGTGTCCAATGTGAGAATCCTTTTCTCACATTGGACATAGCAGCAGGGAAGTTTCAGTCTTTTTCTAATAATTTTTGTATCTGGTGTTTGTTTGTTTGTAATCTTACGCTTGGCAAAGGCCAGTTGGCCGAAAATTTACGCCTGTCTTGTCTTGTATTAAATACGCGTTCGTATTCTTCTTTTGTGTTTTTTCGGGTTCCTGTTTGCTTGAAGGCGGGCAGTCATACTTGTTTTGGATTTCGTTAAGGTTAGTTTGGATGTTAGGTTAGATTAGGTCAGGTTAGGTTAGATTAAAGTTAGGTTACGTTAGGTTAAAGTTAGGTTATGTTAGGTTAGGTTAGATGTCAGTTAGGTTAGGTTAGATGTCAGTTAGGTTAGTTTAGTTTAGTTTAAGATGTCACTTAAGTTAGGTTACATTAAAGTTAGGTTAGGTAAGGGTAGGTTAAGTTATGTTAAGGTTAGGTTAGATTCAACAGACCACAGACTGGAAAGTTGTGGGTTCAAATCCCCATTTGTCCTATCAAAATCATTGTAGGATTTTTCGGTTCTAACAGGCTCCTAAACAGAGTTGGGTGTGAAATGGGTTCATTAGGAAGACTGGGACCACACAGTTGAGTCTCATCCACTTCACAGATGCGTCATTCAGGGTGTTGCTCAAATCTTCTGACCAACACTGCAGGTGTCTGTATCTTTCAGGCCTGGTTGACATCAGGAAATATGACAGTAAGCGTAGAGTACAGCCCATGTCACGCAGTCTCAATCCTAGATGGAACTCCATAGCGTCATGATTATCGTTCTCATCATTGCATTGTGAAAACTGTTCCAGCTTCTGTGGCTATTTAGGTGACGGAGAGAATGGGACCAGAAAAAAAAACAACAAAAAAGGGAAAAAAAAAAAAGAAAAAGAAAGAAAGACAAAAGGAAATACTAACAAGTTATTTTATGTTCCAGGTGAAGTAGGGGACTGGAAAACCCATTTTACGGTGGCAGACAGTGAAAGAGTGGACATCTTGATAGAGCGAGAGATGAAGGACGTGCCCTACACCTTCACCTTTGAGTGACCCGCCCTCAGCCTTCATCTTCACGCTGGTTGACCTTGACCCCTGTGACTCTGACCCATATAATCGGATACGCCCTGGCCTTTGTGGTCATGCTGTCACGATCACTATAACACTAATCCGTAACCTTCACTTTCGTCCTATACGGAACCTTGACCCCTATGACCTTTGACTCATGTGATCAGTTCATCCAGCCTCTCCGTTCTTGACGTTATGATCACTCTTCCACTTAAAGCATGCTTCAGTTTCATCCTGTACATGACCTTGTATCCGTATGATCTTTGACCCATATAACTTGACCCTGTATGACCTTCAACCTGTATAATGGATTTTCTCAGCCTTTTCGTTGACCTTGACCCGTATAATATTTGACCCATGCAATGGGTTCACTTGGCCTTTTCGTTGACCTTTACACTGTATCATACAGAGTCAATGTCAACAAAAAGGGTAATTCAACCTTTTTGTTGACTTTGACCCTGTATGACCTTTGACCCTAAATGGGTTCACTGAGCCTTTTAATTGACCTTGACCCTGTATGTTCACTGACCTATATAATGGTTTCACTCCGCCTTTTTCGTTGTATTTGACCCCGTGTGATCACTGACCCATATAATGGATCATTCAGCATTTTTATTGACCTTGACCTGTATGATCATTGACCTATATAATGGATTCACTCGGTTATTTCATTGACCTTGACCCCATGAATAGTTGACCTATATCATGGGTTCACTTGTTCTTTTCGTTTCAGATATAATTACTGATCTACTGTTGTACTGATATGAATTACTTGTTTCTAACTATTGATTGTGTTGCATTGAGTAACTTTGTACATGTTTGATTGTGTTGCACTGAGTAACTTTGTACATGTTTGAATTGTGTTGCACTGAGTAACTTTGTACATGTTTCTATTGTGTTGTACTGAGTAACTTTGTACATGTTTGTATTGTGTTGCACTGAGTAACTTTGTACATGTTTGTATTGTGTTACACTGAGTAACTTTGTGGATGTTTGTATTGTGTTGCACTGAGTAACTTTGTACACGTTTGTATTGTGTCACACTGAGTAACTTTGTACATGTGTGTTTTGTGTTTACTGAGTAAATTTGTACATATTTGTATTGTGTTGCACTGAGTAACTTTGTACATGTTTGTATTGTGTTGTACTGAGTAACTTTGTACATGTTTGTATTGTGTTGTACTGAGTAACTCTGTACATGTTTGTATTGTGTTGTGCTGAGTAACTTTGTACATGTTTGTATTGTGTTGTACTGAGTAACTTTGTAATGTTTGTATTGTGTTGTACTGAGTAATTTTGTACATGTTTGTATTGTGTTTACTGAGTAACTTTGTACATGTTTGTATTGTGTTGTACTGAGTAACTTTGTACAATTGTTTTGTCAATGTGTTGTACTAAGTAACTTTGTACATGTTTGTATTGTGTTGACTAGTAACTTTGTAGTGTATTTGACAGTAACTTGTACATGTTTGTATTGTTTGCACTGGTAACTTTGTACATGTTTGTATTGTGTTGCACTGAGTAAACGTGTACATGTTTGTATTGTTTGTACTGAGTAATTTGTACATGTTGTATTGTTTGCACTGAGTAACTTTGTACATGTTTGTATTGTGTTGTACTGAGATAATTTGTACATGTTTGTATATGTGTTTTACTGAGTAACTTTGTACATGTTTGTATTGTGTTGTGCTGAGTAACTTTGTACATGTTTGTATATGTGTGTTACTGAGTAACTTTGTACATGTTTGTATTGTGTTGTACTGAGTAACTTTGTACATGTTTGTATTCGTTGTGTGAGTAACTTTGTACATGTTTGTATTGTGTTGTGCTGAGTAACTTTGTACATGTTTGTATTGTGTTGTGTGAGTAACTGTGTACATGTTTGTATTGTGTTGTACTGAGTAACTTTGTACATGTTTGTATTGTGTTGTGCTGAGTAACTGTGTACATGTTGTATTGTGTTTGCTGAGTAACTTTGTACATGTTTGTATTGTGTTGTGCTGATAACTTTGTACATGTTTGTATTGTGTTCTGAGTAATTTGTACATGTTTGTATTTGTTGCTGAGTAACTTTGTACATGTTTGTATTGTGTTGCACTGAGTAACTTTGTACATGTTTGTATTGTGTTGCACTGAGTAACTTTGTACATGTTTGTATTGTGTTGCACTGAGTAACTTGTGATGTTTGTATTGTGTTGCACTGAGTAACTTTGTACATGTTTTCATTTGTGCACTGAGTAACTTTGTACATGTTTGTATTGTGTTGCATTTAGTAACTTTGTACATGTTTGTATTGTGTTGCACTGAGTAACTTTGTTCATGTTTGTATTGTGTTGCACTGAGTAACTTTGTGGATGTTTGTATTGTGTTGCACGAGTAACTTTGTGGATGTTTGTATTGTGTTGCACTGAGTAACTTTGTACATGTTTGTATTGTGTTCACACTGAGTAACTTTGTACATGTTTGTTGTGTTTACTGAGTAACTTTGTACATGTTTGTATTGTGTTCACTGAGTAACTTTGTACATGTTTGTATTGTGTTGTACTGAGTAACTTTGTACATATTTGTATTGTGTTGTACTGAGTAACTTTGTACATGTTTGTATTGTGTTGTACTGAGTAACTTGTACATGTTTGTATTGTGTTACTGATAACTTTGTACATGTTTGTATTGTGTTGACACTGAGTAACTTTGTACATGTTTGTATGTGTTGCACTGAGTAACTTTGTACATGTTTGTATTGTGTTGCACTGAGTAACTTTGTACATGTTTGTATTGTGTTGCACTGAGTAACTTTGTACATGTTTGTATTGTGTTGCACTGAGTAACGTTGTACATGTTGTTAGTATTGTTGCGCTGAGTAAGTTTGTACATGTTTGTATCACGTTGTACTGAGTAACTTTGTACATGTTTGATTGTGTTACTGAGTAATCTTTGTACATGTTTTATTGTGTTGTACTGAGTAACTTGTACATGTTTGTATTGTGTTGTACTGAGTAATTTGTACATGTTTGTATTGTGTTGTACTGAGTAACTTTGTACATGTTTGTATTGTGTTACTGAGTAACTTTGTACATGTTTGTATTGTGTTGTACTGAGTAACTTTGTACATGTTTGTATTGTGTTGTACTGAGTAACTTTGTACATGTTTGTATTGTGTTGTACTGAGTAACTTTGTACATGTTTGTATTGTGTTTACTGAGTAACATTTGTACATTGTTTGTATGTGCAACGAATGTCTTGCAGCAGAAGTAACTTTGAATGTTTGTATTTATTGGTGGCTGAGCAATCAGGTACATGACTCTGGATTGCACTGAGTCTTTGTACTATTTTTTTTTTTATTTCCCGAGGGAAGAACCTGGGCGATTCTAGCACAGAAGCTTGAGTAACTTTGACATGTTTTATTGGTGCACTGAAACTTTGTACATCTCGTTGTGTGGCTGGCTACTGTACATGTTTGACTTTGATGCACTGATCTGCTTGATTTTTATTGTTCATTATATTTATTTTTATTGTTTTTCCACGAGCCGGATCAACCTTGATGTGTTTGCTGTCAGACTGAGTAACTTTGTACATGTTTGTATTGTGTGTGCACTGAGTAACTTTGTATATGTTTGTATTGTGTTGTGCTGAGTAACTTTGTACATGTTTGTATTGTGTTGCACTGAGTAACTGTGTGCATGTTTGTATTGTGTTGCATTGAGTAACTGTGTACATGTTTGTATTGTGTTGCACTGAGTGCACTGAGTAACTTTGTATGTTTGTATTGTGTTGCACTGAGTAACTTTGTATGTTTGTATTGTGTTGCACTGAGTAACTTTGTACATGTTTGTATATGTGTGGTGCTGCCCTGCAGCGACGTGCACTCAACGGGAAAAGCAGCCCGAGTTCTATATGGCAAACCCGCTGTGATGAAAAGAAGAAAAACGAATATTGATGTTTATGAACAATGATACTTGTATATTTAGAGTCAGTTTCTTTGTAAGCACTTTTTTATTCCTGATTAAACGCATGCAGACTCTGTATACAGACTAACATATGTTGCAGTGTAGTCAGCTCACCTAACATATACAGACTGTACAACAACATGTGCAGTGTGGTCAGCCACCTAACAGATACAGACTGTACAACAACATAGTGCAGTGTGGTCAGCCACCTAACAGATACAGACTGTACAACAACATAGTGCAGTGTGGTCAGCTCACCTAACAGATACAGACTTACAACAACATATGTGTGGTCAGCTCAACTAACAGCTTGAGTTCTCTGTGCTCAACTAAAAGTCTGATTATGTGTAATGAGATCAAATGAGTTTGGAGAATATCTCTATGCAAAAATACTGAGCACATCCATACATACACTTACATACATTTTGAACATGTATAGTATACATATGTATATGTAATATGTATAATATATATATATGTATATGTATATGTATATGTATATGTTCATGTATATATACATGTGTGTATAGGCACATATTGACCTGTGTTCCCCAAAGGGATGACGGGGACTTTTTCAGTATAAACAGTGTCCCCAGCTTTTAGAATTTCTGTACCAGACATAAAGTCTTAATACTTTCTCTTAGGATTGATAGTTGGGTACATGTATTTACTGCATTTTTGGTTCTAAGGAAATGTGATATGTGAAAGCAATTTTTGATAATTTAGGCCAGTTTTGATATATGTTTTCGTGTCCTTAGTTATGTTTAAATTTGTAGTCAAGTACGTTTTTTATTTCCCCCTTTAATTCCAGACACAAAAAAGAGCGGCGAGCGACTGTATCCAGGAATGTGATGATAATGATCAATGCATATGTCTTATCTTCTATAGCGCATTCAAAACAATGCTGCACGCATTGTACTCAACGACAACAACAAAAAACAAACAAACAAAAAAGAAAAGCTGACCACATCTCTCCTTTCCTGGCACAACTTCGCTGGTTGCCTATATCAAAGCGCATACGGTACAAACTAGACACCATCTGCTACAAAAGCCTCAATAACGCAGCCCATGATTACCTGTCAAGCCTACTTGAGATCTATTTTCCCTCACCTACCCTCCGCTCTGCCTCTGATCCTCTCACTTTTCGCTTTCCACGCACTAAACTCAATACCTATGGTCCACGTGCTTTCTCTGTTTCTGGTCCACTCTCCTGGAACAAACTTCCCCTCTCAGTTCGTCATCAACCTATTTTTGTCTCCTTCAAGTCCGCTCTCAAAACTCACCTTTTCTCCTCTGCATAAAATCCTGACCTCAACCCCCACTGCAGCCTGTCTCCACTCAGTGTGGAATCACATTGTAATATATATTTGTATATAAATGTTTTCTATTGATTTCTTTTTTTTTTCTACTTTGAGTACACTTACATATAATTTTCTATTGCTTTTCTTCTTTTTCCCCATTTATAGCCGTGTGTGTGTGTGTGTGTGTGTGTGTGTGTGTGTGTGTGTGTGTGTGTGTGTGCGCGCGCGCGTGTGTGTGCATGTGTGCATATGTGTATGTTCAGCGCTTAGATTTGATTTTTATCAAGATTTTGCGCTATTTAAATATTGTAATCATTATCATTTATCTCCTCCAGCGATTTATATCTTATTCTCTCTCTCTCTCTCTCTCTCTCTCTCTCTCTCTCTCTCTCTCTCTTTCTCTCTCTCTCTCTTTCTGTCTTTCTCTCCATCTCTCTGTCTCTCTCTTTCTGTCTTTCTCTCCCTCTCTCTCTCTCTTTCTGACTTTCTCTCCCTCTCTCTGTCTCTCAGTCTGCCCCCCCCCCCACACCCTGTTCCCACAATCAGACGCGATCAGATAGACACAAGTGCAATATTTGCATCACACAAATAATGTTATCTGTATTGTAAGCGTAGTGCAAGGATGTATAAGACTATTGACATTTGATATGCAAACTGACTTGACAATTTTAGATCTACACGCTGCTTTGAGACAACTCGAATTCTGATAGCCAACAATATGTTGATTGAAACGAATACGTAACAATAGAAGTGATGGTGTTTTGACTGTACTCAAGAGAGACAACCCCTGCGCCTCTCATATCAAATTACTATTAAAGAGTTACGCCCCTGTAATCGTATAATCCAAAACGTCCAAATTAGTCTCCGATGAAAATTGGCCGAGAAAATGGCCTGTAAAATTAGCCATCATGAAAATTAGAGACCACTATTATCGGCCTGTTTGAGTAAGTTTCGACCATTGAAAACCACTAAATTGGGCTGAAAATCATACCGTTTCATTCTACCTTATCATTTGCCACCAGAAAAAGCAGAATCACACTGTCCAATTTATCGTACAGGGGACTTAAAAATCATATCGAATAAAACTTTAAACTAAGGAAAATAAATACATATATGAAACCGGGAATAAATTACTTAAACTTGCTGTGGCATATCTCGTTTCCCTCGAGCCAATAATGCACTTAACACATGTATCTAATTATATCAATCCTAGGAGAAAGCATATAAGACTTTATTGAACGCATACATGTGAATGGTCCAGCAAGGCAAAAAATGATAAGAAGAAATGACAGAAAGTAAAGGAACAAGGCAGAAACAAAGAGGGTGACAGGAAAGAGGAAATCTCTGGCACATAATTTCCAGACGGTGGAGATAGTATTTATTTTGAAAGAGCACACAGCATCCTCACAGGGCTTGGCCAGTGAATCTGGAGTGTCCTTCTTAGACAAATGTTCATGACAGTCTGCTCTCTGGTGAGGGCTGTGTTTGGCATCATCCATGTTCCAGACAGATAAACTCTTTGTTTCTAGGTTGGGTCAACCAACCAACCAACCATCCAACCAATAAACCAACCAACCAACCAACCAACCATCCAACCATCCAACCATCCAACCATCCAACATACCAACAACCAACCAACCAACCAACCATCCAACCAACCAACCAACAAACAAACCATCCAACCAACCTACCAACCAACTAACAAACCAACCTACCAACCTAACCAACCAACCAACCAACCAACAAACAAACAAACCAACCAACCATCCAACCAACCAATCAACCAACCAACCAATCAATCAATCAATCAATCAATCAATTATCATTCAATCAACCAATCAGTCAGTCAACCAATTAACCTACCAATCAACCAATCAATCAGTCAATCAATCAATCAATCAATAGACAGCAATCAACGTTACTTTTATTGTTACTTTTGCTTAAAGCCCAGCTGACTGCATAGACCCATATCAGGACTATGACCGTTTCAATACATAGACTTCAATGTATAGAACTTCAACAGGAAAAAATAAATCGAAAAGAAATTAAATACATATGTCAATGCATTTGTGCACAAAATCTAAGGACATGCCCCTGGCGTTGACTACTCCATCCAATTTATCACACAGGGATTTGGGGAAATACCTGATGACACATTTAAGCATAACCAGGACAATAAATCACATATAAAAACGGGCCTAGATTACCTAAAACGGCTTTCTTCAGTTTCAGTTTCAGTTTCAGTTTCTCAAGATGACGTCTCCGTGCTCAAAATTAATTCCATATGCACTTACATCACTGGTGCCATTTGATGGAAGAAGATCCAGAATGATCACAGCAAAAGCCTTAAGCCTGCACATAAACCCATGAGCTGGTCTCAAATTGCTTCCACATATCTCATTTCCCTAGAGCCAAAAATGCACTTAATACATGTACCCAATTATCAATCCTAAGAGAAAGTCCGTAAGACTTTATCGAACGCATACAAGAGAATGGACCAGCAGGGCAGATAATGATAGCAAGAACTGACTTAAGGCAAAGGAGGAAGGAAGAAACAAAAAGAGTGACAGAAAAGACAACATTTCTAGCACAGAATATCCAGAAGGTGGGGATACTGTTTATACTTAAAGAGCTCCATCACCCCCCGGGGGTGATGTTTAATGTAATCACTTATTTCTTACAAATACGATATGAATGTTCGTCAAAGTTTTACCCATCAAAGTTTCTTGCTTCTTTTGTTTTATACGCTTTCGTATAACAATATTTCATGCACTCATGTCGATCTTTTGAATAAGATGTGGATGCCTCAAAAATACGTTAAATCTATAACATTTTATGCAATTGATCTTGCTTTGATAAGAGTGTTTGTTTTCTGTTTTAAAAGTGGATAACTTTCAAACAAACAAATAAACAAAACAAAGGCATTTCAAAAGACAGCCAAAGAATCTAAATCAAATCAAATCTAACCAAGCAATCAAGCAATTCAATCCAATCCAATCCAATCCATTCCAATAAAACCCAATCAAATGAAATCAAGTCAAATTAAACTGAATCGAATCAAATCAAAGCAAAGCAAAGGAAAGCAACACAAAGCGAAGGAGACTACATCAATTCTAATCAATCAGCTAATGAATCAATCAAAATCATATCTTATCATATCAAACAATAATTCAAGTCAGGCTCAATGGTAAAAAAAATCATCAAATCAAGTCAAGCAAAATCAAGAATCCTATTAATGAAATAAAATAAAATAAAATGAACTAAACATAAAATAAAATGAATAAAATAAAATAAGATAAAATAAAATAAAAAAATGAAATAAAATAAAATGAAATAAAATAAAATGAAAATGAAATAAACGAACCGAAATCAAACCAAATCAAGTTGAATCGAATCGAATCGAACCAATCAGTTAATCAATCACATCTAAATCACATCACATCATACTAGGCCAAAAATTTAAATCACATCTAATAAAAAGAATGAAATTGCATCAAAACCAAGCAAGTCAAGTCTACTCAAATCGAATCAAAATAAATTGGAACCAAATCGAACTGAATCAAATTGTTTGAATGACCAACCGATCAATTGACTGATCACTCACACTCACTCACCTCACTCACTCACTCATCTCACTCACTCAATCACTCACTCAATCACTCAATCAATAGCTGGTCAACTCAATCAAATCAAATTAATCAGTGGATGAATCAAAAGAAAATCACATCAAATCATACCAAAGCAAAACTTTAAAAATTAAAATTTGACTTTTTAGAAATAGTATTATGTCAAATCAAATTAAGTCAAATCAGGTTGAATGAAATGAAATTAAATTGAACTGATCAATCAATCAGTCAGTCTGAATCGATTCACTAAATTAATCAATCAATTGATCACTCACTCACTCACTCAATCGTAATCGGTTCATTAATCAAGCGATCAATCAATCTGAATTGATCTATGAATTAATCGTTCAATCGTCATACAGATCAAACAATCCAATAAATGAATTAAGATCAGTTAATCAATAATTAATCAAATTGATTTGAATTTGATAAACCAAACCAATGACATAACCTTATCGATAAAGCAAACCAATGACATCACCTCATCGATAAACCAACAAAACCAATGACGTCACCTCATCGATAAACCAAACCAAACCAACATTACCACAACGATAAACCAACACCAGTGACATCACTTCATCGATAATCCAAATCAACATCACCTCAACGATAAACCAAACCAACGATATCACCTCAGCGATAAACCAAACCAATGACATCACCTTATTGATAAAGGACACCAAACCGATGACATCACTTCATTGATAAACCAAACAAATGACATCACCTCATGGATTAACCAAGCCAATAATATCACCTAATTGATAAAGTAAATCAATGACATCACTTAACCAAATCAATGACATCACCTCATCGATAAACGAAACCAATAATATCACATTGATAATGCAAACTAATGAAATCACCTGATCGATAACCAAATCAATGACGTCACCTCTCGATAAACCAAACCAATGACATTACCTCATTGATGAACCAAACCATTGACATCACCTCATTGATGAACCAAACCAATGACATCACCTCAGCGATAAACCAAACCAATGACATCACCCCATCGATAAAAAGGCCCAATGACATCATCTTATTGATAAAGGAAACTAAACCAATGATAAGTCTAACCTGTTTTTGTCATCGCATTATTCATAAGAATGTGTTTCCATTGCTTAAATACTTGTTTTGATACAGGTCAGTCAGCTGGGCTTTACACAGTAAGAAATTTTCATTTGTAACAGGTCATTTCATAATTTGACAAATGTTGATGTCTAGTATGTTTGTCCTTTGGTTTCAGTTGATCCAAGAGTAATTCTGTGTAGCACAATTGAGAACTATGAAATATCCAGTTCGTGCACAAGTCTCTGTATATGTTCAAAATTGCAGGTACATATAGAATCAAGAATTCTGTATGCAAGTGAATTTTATCATCCTATCATTCCGGCAATCAAAAGTCCATCTCTGGAGAATCTTGCCTTGGGTTTTTAAAAGAGGGATAGTTTTGAATTGAGTCATTATTTCAGACAGTTGCCTTGACTAAGGTACAACCAGTCATTAACCTGCCTTTTTGTGTATGCATGTCATATGATGATGTGATGCGTCTAGTGTGTCGGCTTCGGCCTGCACCGCTGGCTAGCACTGCTGTGCGAAAAGAAGAGCAGAAGGCTTAAGTCTCTTCCTGTCAGTACATAGCCTCTCCATCAGCAAGCCCTATGCTGTGCCTCCTCGTGGCGACAGGCAGTAACTGAGTACCTCACGGACTCAGGCTGAATCTCGTAGGACTCGGAGGAGGTCTGGCCCCCAGACGTGAGGCATGCAGGCCCACCGGCGTGTGGACACGCCTGGTGCCCACGAACCAGATCCCCAAGCTATGGGTAAATAGCTCCACTGCCTTGTGGACATCTCGGGAGAGAATAAGGCTAAGGGAGTTAACCCTAAAAAAACCGATGGAAGGCAAGGGGAAGCCACCATCGTAATTTTCCGCAGGAAAACCATGGACAGGAGAAAGAGAAAGAAGAAAGTTAAAGACGTCAATAGGTGCTCCTGTGGAGCACCTTCGTCCGGTAGGGACTGTCATGCAGCATAGGTGTCACCAGACCGTCAGCCAGCTACTGCGACCAAAATTAAATTCAACACCAAAATAGCAACATGGAACATCAGAACAATGCTGCAGAAAGGTAAATTAGGTACCATCAAAATGGAGATGGAAAGGCTTAACATCAGTATTTTAGGACTAGAGGGAAGTGAGATGGAAGGGGGCAGGCATGATAACATCAGGAGAATATACAGTGATATACTGTGGTGGTAATTCACATGAAAGAGGAGTAGGCATCATAATGGACAAAGACAAATCAAAAGCAGTTAAGAGATACTGCGCAGTGTCTGACAGAGTTTTACTGGTCAAATTCGGAGGCAAAACTTTTGATATCAACATCATACAGGTGTATGCACCAACATCCGCAAGTACTCAAGAAGACATCGACAACTTCTACGAAGTTTTAGAGATGGCCAAAGTCCAATGTAAATCACAAGAAGTTACAGTCATAATGGGAGATTTTAATGCTAAAGTGGGACAGGATAGGGTGTAGGATATAGTTGGACCTCATGGCCTTGGTACACAAAATGAAAAGGGGGGGGGGGACTTGTAGAATGGGCACAGATGAATGAGTTCATAGTAGGAAGCACCTGGTTTTAGCAGCCTAACAGAAGAAAAAGGACTAAGGTGAGTTCAGGAGATAATACCAAAAACCAGATTGACTACATCCTGATCAACAAAAGATTTAGAAATGCTTTACTGTCAGCAAAAAACACTACCAGGCGCAGACTGCAACAGTGACAACAATCCTGTAGTAGGAAGGTTTAGGCTGAAATTGAGGAAAAGGAAACAGACCAAAAGCAACATCAAACTAAACCTTGGACTCTTAAAGACAGATGAAATGATACGTCAAATATTTAATGTACATGTTCAAAACAAATTCAGTGCTCTGGAAGACGTTGGTGACAGTGAGGAACAATGGACAAAGTTGAGAAGTTCTATATATGAAGCTTGTGAAGAAATCCCTAAGGCAAATAGAAAAGCAAAAAAAGAGCTGGATGACTAATGAAATTTTGGGCCTGATGGAGGAAAGGAAGAAGGCAAAGAGAAATAAGGAGATATACAGGAAGATAAACAAAGAAATCAGGTATAGGTGCAATGAAGCTAAGGAAGCTTGGCTGAACACAAAATGCAAAGAGATAGAAGAACGACACAAAATGGATCATCAGGGTATGTACAGACGAATTGAAGAAATTGTCCACAGGAAAAATACATGCACATCAACTGGTTGCTTAAAATCGAAAGATGGCTACGCTTATCATGGAAAAAGACAAAATATTAGACAGATGGAGAGAGTACACTAAAGACCTTTTTGAAGATGACAGAAACGAAGAACACATTATAAAAAAGAAATTTGAAGGACCACCCATAATGAAAGACGAAGATGAAACCAGGAAAAGCCCCAGGACCAGATAACATTACTACCGAGATGATTGAAGCCCTGGAGGAATTTGGCATAGAAAAAATATACAGTCCTCCTAAATGAAATTTATGACACTGGAAAAAATCCCCAAGATATGTCAAAATCAATTTTCATTGCACTTCCAAAGAAGACAGGGGCTATAGAATGCGAACTCCGTCGCACAATCAGTTTGATGAGTCATGTAACAAAAATCCTGTTAAGAATAATCATGATGAGGACAAGGAATAGAATCAAAAGAAAAATAGCAGAAGAACAGTGTGGATTTGTGGAGGGGAAAGGAACTATTAATGCCATTTTACATCCTAAGAACTATCATAGAGAGGTCAATTGAGATGAATTAGGATTTGTATTTATGCTTTGTTGACTATACCAGACTAGATCTGCGGGCTTTGTGGGTTGGCTTCCCACCTTGCCTTTGATAACATGCCACGAGTTCTTTAAATGAAAGATGCTCCCAGGATTCACCGAAAGGGGGAGAGAATGATGAATCCATCGGCACTGACTCCATCACGACTGGAAACGCACAACGGATCATGATTAATGACCAGATGGAATTTCCGTGTGCGTGTGGAAGGAGATTCACCACCAAACGCGGCATGAAGATCCACAGGACAAAAATGGGCTGTTTGAAGACACATACGAACCAGCAGCAGCGCACTGCGATAGCAGGTGAGACGTTGGATGACCAAGGCCAGGATTTAAACCATAGTGCCAAGGACATCCACGCTGACGGTTCTGATGCGGATTTTGCACAAGCTCTTAACGCCAAACGTGGAAAACTCAATTTGCCGCCTGCCGGTGCAAAAGAACAATGGGAGAAATTAGATGAGGAACTTGTCCTTAAGCTGAATGCGCTAATAGGGAACAGTACGCTGGAACACAAACTTGACACATACGGAGACATCATATACTCTATCTGCAGGGACACTTATGGAGTGAAGCAGCCAAAGACAAAAACGCCTCCCCAGAAATCCAGAAGACAGCAACAGATGGAGAGCATCCGGAGGGAGAAAAGGAAGCTTAAAAAGCGAATGAAAACTGCCTCAGAATTCGAGAAGCAAGGGCTCCTGGAACTCTGGAAAGATCTGAAGGCCAAACACAATGCTCTCAGCAAAGTGGAATCAGCAAGGCGAAGAAAGAGCAAAAAGAAGAAGACTCAAATCGTTTCTTCAAAGATCACTTTGACTTTGCAAGAAAGCTGTTTGAACAACCCAAATCAGGGACTCTCACAGTGGGCAAGGAAACCCTAGAGCAGCATCTCAGGGAAACATATTCCGATTCTCAGCGCGAGGCACCACTTGAAATCCAGAATCTGGTTTGGCCTGCAGCGCCAGAAGGAAAATTCAATAACAAACCACCAACACTGGATGAAGTGAAGAACGTAGTAAAGAAAGCCAGAGCCAAGTCAGCACCTGGACCAAACGGAATACCATACCTGCTCTACAAGAAATGCCCAAAAGTGCTCGAGTGGCTCCACAAGATGATTCGATCAGCATGGAGGAACCAGAAGATCAGCGACCAATGGATGAGAGCTGAAGGAGTGTACATTCCGAAGGAGCAGAACTCCAGCAGCATCAATCAGTTCAGGCCAATATCACTTCTGAACGTCGAGGGGAAAATCTTCTTCTCTGTTATGGCAGCAAGATTGACAAAATACCTGACTGAAAACAAGTATCTGGATATGTCAGTCCAAAAGGGAGGCATACCAGGAATGCCTGGATGCTTGGAACATGCCACGTTGATTTGGGATGCCATCCAAAAAGCAAGAACAGACAAGAGAGACATTGACGTAGTTTGGCTTGATCTGGCGAATGCATATGGATCAGTTCCACACGATATGATCCAGCTGGCTCTTGAAATGTATCACATCCCAGAAAACATCCGAACAATGCTGAGGAAGTATTTCCAAGGGTTCTCAATGCGGTTCTCTACCAAAGAATACACCACGGACTGGATAGACCTAGAGGTGGGCATTGCAATGGGCTGTGCAATCTCTCCCATACTGTTCGTGTTGGCAATGGAAGTCATCTTGAAAGCTGCAATGAAGAGTTCAGGTCCAGTGAATCTGGGAGATGGTTACCAGATGCCTCCTCTGAAAGCTTTCATGGATGACACAACAGTCTTGTCCACGGATGAGGAAGAGACACACCAAATCTTAAAGCAGCTGGATGAGCTGGTGGCCTCTTCAAGAATGAGGTTCAAACCTAAGAAATCCCGAAGTCTCTCACTGCGAAAAGGAAAAGTGGCAGATTCAGTCAAATTCATGGTAGCCAACCAAGCCATCCCCACTGTCACAGAAGAGCCAGTAAAAAGTCTCGGAAGATGGTATGATGACTCCCTGAAAGACACACAAAGGGGATGTGAAACCAAGCAAACAGCAGAAGAAGGCCTGAAGAAAATAGATAACTGCGGACTGCCAGGCGCTAGGCAAATACAAAGTCTGGTGTCTACAGTTCATGCTGATACCAAAGCTGCTGTGGCCACTGCTAATCTATGACATTTGCACCAGCACAGTCGAAGCAATGGAAGCCAAAATCAACAAATACACAAGAAAATGGCTCGGTGTCCCACCTGGTCTCACTGATGTTGCATTCTACTGTCGTCAAGCAATGCTGAAGCTACCTCTCAAATCCATAGTGGAGGAATACAAAGTTGGAAAAGCAAGACTGTTGAGCATGCTGGAGGAATCGGAAGACAATATCGTGAGATCAGTTCATCCAAAGCTGAGAACTGGCAGAAAGTGGAAAGTCCAAGAGGCTGTAAACAATGCCAAGAGAAACCTCAGCATCAAAGAAATAATTGGACACACGCAAACCAACAGACAGGGACTGGGAGCAACAAAAATGCAGTGGTGGTCCAAAGCCAAAGGGAAGGAAAAAAGAGACATGATCATACAGGAGTTGAAGGAAGAAGAAGATGTCAAAAGAGTGCAGAAGGCAGTCCAGCAAGGTCAACAGGGGCAATGGACAACATGGGACAGTGCACTCCAAAGAAGTCTCAGCTGGAACGATATGTGGCACATGGCTCCTCTAAGGATAAGCTTCCTCCTCAGATCTGTATATGACCTGCTCCCCTCGAATGCAAACTTAGTGAAATGGGGGAAATCAGACGACCCAGCATGTCAGTTCTGTCAGAAGAAACAAACAGTGGAACATGTCCTAAGCTCTTGCAAAGTAGCGCTAGCCCAAGGAAGGTATACATGGAGGCACAACCAAGTTCTGAAAGTGATCACAGACGTGATTAGCGAAAAAACCATGACCCCAAACGCACCAATTGCTATGACAACGTTCTACAAAGCAGGAGGGAAGCAGGTTTGGCCCGAAAGTGCTATGACAACCAGCACATTGCCAAAGGGTCTTCTGGATGGAGCAGTCCACTGGGAGTGTACAGCAGACCTCCCAGAGTGGAGAAATTACCCAGATGTCATCAGCAAGACAGGCATGAGACCAGACATCGCTCTCCACTCTGACTCCTCGAAACAAGTGATTCTGATAGAACTCACTGTGCCATACGAAAGCAGAATGGAAGAAGCACATATCTACAAGACCGAAAAATACGCCGGTCTTGCCAGCACCCTGAAGAAAGCAGGTCTGCGGGTCAAAATCTTCGCCATAGAGGTCGGGGCAAGAGGGTTTGTGGGCACCTCCGCTTATGATCTCATGAAACAACTCGCCATTTCTGGGAAGAAGAGGACTAGAGCCCTTAAAGCGATGGCAGAGGCAGCAGAAAGGAGCTCAAGCTGGATCTGGGCAAGGAGGAACCAAAAGTGAACTTCATAAGGATTAAATTCCCTACAGATGATGTGTGCCCCGTTAGCACATTGGTAAAACCGCGTACCGCAGTTCTGAAGCGCAGAATCGTCCAGGTTCGCTCCCCGGCGTGGGAAAAAAAAAAATAGACAACAGCAGAAGGGCATCCAGGAGTCATGACCTGGATGTGGCCCGGCCCCCCGAGAGTGTAAGGAATTCAGGGCCGAAACACTTGTTTAAAGGGGGTTACTTCTCTGAAGACCTTCTGTTGTCTAGCTCTTCCTAGAGTTTCTTTCTACCAAGGCTTTCGATCGGGTACGACATGAAGAATTGATCAACCAACTGGAGAGACTCAATGTTGATGGAAAAGATCTACGAATAATCATGAATATGTACTGGGAACAAACAGCTGCAATGAGAATAGAAAACAATATAAGCTCTTTCCAACTCATCAAAAGAGGAGTCAGACAGGGTTGTGTTTTGTCACCAGATCTGTTTTCACTGTATAGCGAAAACATCACGAGAAACCTAGAAGAAGACCCTGGATTAAAGATTGGAGGGAAAATGGTAAACAACATTCGGTACGCAGATGACACCGTGCTAATTGCAGAAAATGAAAGGGACCTACAAAACCTTGTGAATATACTAGAAATAGAAAGCAAAGGTAAGGGGTTGGAACTAAACAGCAGGAAGACTGAAGTCATGGTGATCAGTAAAAAACATGAAATCCCCTCATGCAAAATAACAGCAAATGGCACAACCTTGACACAGGTTAATAAGTTCAAATACCTGGGAACGGTCATTTCATCAGACGGCAGATGCACATCGGAAATAGCTAACAGAATTGGCCAAGCCAAAACAGCATTCAAGAAGATGACAAGCATTCTTACCAACAAATGCCTATGAATTAACATCAGAAAGAGAGTCCTTGAATGTTATATAGAACCAATACTGTTGTACAGATGCGAGGCGTGGACAGTCAGCAAGCAAAGCCAGAACAAGATTGAGGCAGCCGAGATGTGGTTCCTCAGAAGAATGTTGAGGGTTCCATGGACAGCAAAGAAAGCAAACGAGACAGTCTTGATGGAGGCAGACACAGGTAGATCACTCATAAGGAAGATTAGGAAAAGACAAACAACATTTATAGGCCATTATATGAGGAAGAGGGATTTGGAGCACCTGGTCACAACGGGAAAGCTAGAGGGAAAGAGAGCACCAGGTAGACTAAGGGAGAGA
>JAPXFY010002286.1:0-28308 GCA_030674185.1 Monoplex corrugatus
GACTACGTCTTACTTGATTGTTAATTTGATGGTCGGTGTTTCAGGTATCATAGATAATTTCGTTTCACTGATTCTTGTTTTCATGATAACATTGATTACGCTCTGTTGTTGGAATCAAACAGGCTGCCAGCTTTCTTGTGAGCAGAAACCAGAAACGCATTAAAAAGAGATTAAGAATGCCTTTTTAATAAACGAAACAACACTGACTCCAACTTCCGTCCACCACACTTTTGTCAAGAATATAAAGAAGAAGCCAAAGAAAAGATTGCCTCTTAGAACAGAATGACAAAGAGCAAAATTCTATGTACGTCCCTTCCTCTTCTTCTTTTGTAAACCGTTTATATGGTTTGGCCACATCTGGTGATGAATGTGGCCGCTTTTTTTTCCAGTTCCTGCTGGCTGCCACGAAGCTTGTTGGTTAAAGGAATTGTAGTCGGCCATGTCTCCTATCGCTTCAGTCGATAGAGGTGACATTGCTGCAGTAGGTGTTCAGCCGTCAGATTCTCTTCATCGCAGGTTTATGATGACATCAGTTTAAACCTGTGGATAGCTGAGGATGGGTCCTGTTCAGGTACAGGACCGGGCGTCACTCCATCCTGAAGAGGTCTCAATGAGCAGTGGTCATTCTCGTCTGATATAGACTGTACCTTGATTTGTTTGAAGACGTCTACAGGCCAGATACTTCTGACTTCAGCCCTTATGTCATCATCATCATCATCATCATGTGCCCTGCCGCGTACGAATCTATTCCTTGTCGCTGCAAATACCTAACCTAATGCCTGTACAAAATAGAACAGTGTATAACTGCACAACACTTAACACTTGTCCTGTTTTGTTATATTCGTCTTATCTTTTTCTGCCTTGTGTCTGCCATTCACCTGTATTGTTCAATAAAGTCTTACATACTTTTTCTTAGGAATGATAATTGGGTACACATATTAAGTGCAGGTTTTTTCCCTCTGTGGAAAAGAGATATGCGGAAGCAATTTTAGGAAATTTAGGCTCGTTTTTATATGTCCTTAGTTATGTTTAAATTTATATTCAGGTATATTTTTTAAATCCCCTATGTGATAAATTGGACGGAGTGGTTAACGCCAGGATATCTCCCTAGATCATGCGAGCGAATGCATTGATATATGTACTTAATTTTCTGTACCTTGTTTTCCCTATTGATGTGCTGTGTGAGTAGTGAAGTGGTTATAGCCCTGATATGGCTCTACACAGTCGGCTGGGCTGTAAAATGCATTAAGAATAAGAATTTCTTGTTAGCAGACTGGCTGGATCAACTCAGGTAGCCGTGGACTCGAGATACGTGTCCACTCAGCCCCAAGTCAAATCAAAGCGCACACTTTGATAATTCACACACACACACACACACACACACACACACACACACACACACACACACACACACACACACACACACACACATACACACACATACACACACACACACAGAGACACACACATACACATACACACACACACACACACAGACACACACACACAGACACACACTCACACACACACACACATACACACACACACGCGCGCACGCACGCACGCACGCACACACACACATACACGCACAAAACAGTCACGTCTTATTTGGAGACTTTGCCAATGCATAGTTTTTTGCACAGGCCCATGGATCTGGCAAACGTTCTTC
The DNA here is from genome assembly GCA_030674185.1 of Monoplex corrugatus. NCBI lineage: Eukaryota > Metazoa > Mollusca > Gastropoda > Littorinimorpha > Ranellidae > Monoplex > Monoplex corrugatus. The sequence goes on from JAPXFY010002286.1 coordinate 1,670, forward strand.
GAGGGTTACTTTGTTGTTATTTTGTTTGTTTGTTGAAAGCCCAGCAGTAATACCATAACAGGGCTATAACCATGCACAATACTTAAATAGGAAAAATAAAGGAAAAGAAAATTAAGCACACATATCAATGCATTTGCGCACATAATCTAAGGAGATGCCCTTGACGTTGACCACTCCGTCCAGTTTATCGCACAGGAGATTTAAAAATCACACCTGACATAAATCTATGGTCAACGTCAAGGGCATCTCCTTAGATTATGTGCGCAAATGCATTGATATGTGTGCTTAATTTTCTTTTCCTTTATTTTTCCTATTTAAGTATTGTGCATGGTTATAGCCCTGTTATGGTATTACTGCTGGGCTTTCAACAAACAAACAAAATAACAACAAAGTAACCCTCGAAGAACGTTTGCCAGATCCATGGGCCTGTGCAAAAAACTATGCATTGGCAAAGTCTCCAAATAAGACGTGACTGTTTTGTGCGTGTATGTGTGTGTGTGCGTGCGTGCGTGCGTGCGCGCGTGTGTGTGTGTATGTGTGTGTGTGTGTGAGTGTGTGTCTGTGTGTGTGTGTCTGTGTGTGTGTGTGTGTATGTGTATGTGTGTGTCTCTGTGTGTGTGTGTGTATGTGTGTGTATGTGTGTGTGTGTGTGTGTGTGTGTGTGTGTGTGTGTGTGTGTGTGTGTGTGTGTGTGTGTGTGTGTGTGTGTGTGTGTGTGTGTGTGTGTGAATTATCAAAGTGTGCGCTTTGATTTGACTTGGGGCTGAGTGGACACGTATCTCGAGTCCACGGCTACCTGAGTTGATCCAGCCAGTCTGCTAACAAGAAATTCTTATTCTTAATGCATTTTACAGCCCAGCCGACTGTGTAGAGCCATATCAGGGCTATAACCACTTCACTACTCACACAGCACATCAATAGGGAAAACAAGGTACAGAAAATTAAGTACATATATCAATGCATTCGCTCGCATGATCTAGGGAGATATCCTGGCGTTAACCACTCCGTCCAGTTTATCGCACAGGAGATTTAAAAATCACACCTGAACATAAATCTATACATAACTAAGGACACTAAAATGTATATAAAAACGGGCCCAAATTACATAAAATTGCTTCTGTGTATTACATTTCCCTAGAGCCAAAAATGCACCTAATACATGAACCCAATTATCAATCTTAGGAGAAAGTACGTCAGACTTTATCGAACACGTATAGGTGAATTGAGCAGCAAGGCAGAAGATGATAGGAAGACACGACAGAAAGCAAAGGAACAAGGCAGAAACAAAGAGAGTGACAGAAAAGAGGAAATTTCTAGCACAGAATTTCCAGAAGGTGGGAATACCATTTATACTGAAAGAATCCCTAGCATCCCCACGGGGGGGGGGGGGGGTCACCTACTAGAATGGTGTATCACAAAAGCAACGACAAAGGACAGTTAAATCATTTTGGCAGGTACCCTCGATATGCTGGCAGATGTGGATGCAGCGCATATGGGCTTGTTCTAGTGCGTTGAAACCCTCTTGAGCTAAATGCAAATTGCAAATTTAGTGTCAAAGAACTTCAGAAGATGTTGACGTCCTTCAGAGGAGGATATAAACGCAATTATTATACTGTAAGTTGACCCAGTATATGCATGTTTCGGTGTCAGCTTTGATTTTTTTTTAATAATAGTTCAGTATTGAATAGAGTGTGTGTGTATATATATATATATATAGGTAGAAAGAAACTCTAGGGAGAGCTAGACAACAGAAGGTCTTCAGAGAAGTAACCCCCTTTAGACAAGTGTTTCGGCCCTGAATTCCTTACACTCTCCGGGGGCCGGGCCACATCCAGGTCATGACTCCTGGATGCCCTTCTGCTGTTGTCTATTTTTTTTTTTTTTTTTCCCCACGCCGGGGAGCGAACCTGGGCGATTCTGCGCTTCAGAACTGCGGTACGCGGTTTTACCAATGTGCTAACGGGGCACACATCATCTGTAGGGAATTTAATCCTTATGAAGTTCACTTTTGGTTCCTCCTTGCCCAGATCCAGCTTGAGCTCCTTTCTGCTGCCTCTGCCATCGCTTTAAGGGCTCTAGTCCTCTTCTTCCCAGAAATGGCGAGTTGTTTCATGAGATCATAAGCGGAGGTGCCCAAAAACCCTCTTGCCCCGACCTCTATGGCGAAGATTTTGACCCGCAGACCTGCTTTCTTCAGGGTGCTGGCAAGACCGGCGTATTTTTCGGTCTTGTAGATATGTGCTTCTTCCATTCTGCTTTCGTATGGCACAGTGAGTTCTATCAGAATCACTTGTTTCGAGGAGTCAGAGTGGAGAGCGATGTCTGGTCTCATGCCTGTCTTGCTGATGACATCTGGGTAATTTCTCCACTCTGGGAGGTCTGCTGTACACTCCCAGTCGACTGCTCCATCCAGAAGACCCTTTGGCAATGTGCTGGTTGTCATAGCACTTTCGGGCCAGACCTGTTTCCCTCCTGCTTTGTAGAACGTTGTCATAGCAATTGGTGCGTTTGGGGTCATGGTTTTTTCGCTAACCACGTCTGTGATCACTTTCAGAACTTGGTTGTGCCTCCATGTATACCTTCCTTGGGCTAGCGCTACTTTGCAAGAGCTTAGGACATGTTCCACTGTTTGTTTCTTCTGACAGAGCGGACATGCTGGGTCGTCTGATTTCCCCCATTTCACTAAGTTTGCATTCGAGGGGAGCAGGTAATATACAGATCTGAGGAGGAAGCTTATCCTTAGAGGAGCCATGTGCCACATATCGTTCCAGCTGAGACTTCTTTGGAGTGCACTGTCCCATGTTGTCCATTGCCCCTGTTGACCTTGCTGGACTGCCTTCTGCACTCTTTTGACATCTTCTTCTTCCTTCAACTCCTGTATGATCATGTCTCTTTTTTCCTTCCCTTTGGCTTTGGACCACCACTGCATTTTTGTTGCTCCCAGTCCCTGTCTGTTGGTTTGCGTGTGTCCAATTATTTCTTTGATGCTGAGGTTTCTCTTGGCATTGTTTACAGCCTCTTGGACTTTCCACTTTCTGCCAGTTCTCAGCTTTGGATGAACTGATCTCACGATATTGTCTTCCGATTCCTCCAGCATGCTCAACAGTCTTGCTTTTCCAACTTTGTATTCCTCCACTATGGATTTGAGAGGTAGCTTCAGCATTGCTTGACGACAGTAGAATGCAACATCAGTGAGACCAGGTGGGACACCGAGCCATTTTCTTGTGTATTTGTTGATTTTGGCTTCCATTGCTTCGACTGTGCTGGTGCAAATGTCATAGATTAGCAGTGGCCACAGCAGCTTTGGTATCAGCATGAACTGTAGACACCAGACTTTGTATTTGCCTGGCAGTCCGCAGTTATCTATTTTCTTCAGGCCTTCTTCTGCTGTTTGCTTGGTTTCACATCCCCTTTGTGTGTCTTTCAGGGAGTCATCATACCATCTTCCGAGACTTTTTACTGGCTCTTCTGTGACAGTGGGGATGGCTTGGTTGGCTACCATGAATTTGACTGAATCTGCCACTTTTCCTTTTCGCAGTGAGAGACTTCGGGATTTCTTAGGTTTGAACCTCATTCTTGAAGAGGCCACCAGCTCATCCAGCTGCTTTAAGATTTGGTGTGTCTCTTCCTCATCCGTGGACAAGACTGTTGTGTCATCCATGAAAGCTTTCAGAGGAGGCATCTGGTATCCATCTCCCAGATTCACTGGACCTGAACTCTTCATTGCAGCTTTCAAGATGACTTCCATTGCCAACACGAACAGTATGGGAGAGATTGCACAGCCCATTGCAATGCCCACCTCTAGGTCTATCCAGTCCGTGGTGTATTCTTTGGTAGAGAACCGCATTGAGAACCCTTGGAAATACTTCCTCAGCATTGTTCGGATGTTTTCTGGGATGTGATACATTTCAAGAGCCAGCTGGATCATATCGTGTGGAACTGATCCATATGCATTCGCCAGATCAAGCCAAACTACGTCAATGTCTCTCTTCTCTGTTCTTGCTTTTTGGATGGCATCCCAAATCAACGTGGCATGTTCCAAGCATCCAGGCATTCCTGGTATGCCTCCCTTTTGGACTGACATATCCAGATACTTGTTTTCAGTCAGGTATTTTGTCAATCTTGCTGCCATAACAGAGAAGAAGATTTTCCCCTCGACGTTCAGAAGTGATATTGGCCTGAATTGATTGATGCTGCTGGAGTTCTGTTCCTTCGGAATGTACACTCCTTCAGCTCTCATCCATTGGTCGCTGATCTTCTGGTTCCTCCATTCTGATCGAATCATCTTGTGGAGCCACTCGAGCACTTTTGGGCATTTTTTGTAGAGCAGATATGGTATTCCGTTTGGTCCAGGTGCTGACTTGGCTCTGGCTTTCTTTACTACGTTCTTCACTTCATCCAGTGTTGGTGGTTTGTTATTGAATTTTCCTTCTGGCGCTGCAGGCCAAACCAGATTCTGGATTTCAAGTGGTGCCTCGCGCTGAGAATCGGAATATGTTTCCCTGAGATGCTGCTCTAGGGTTTCCTTGCCCACTGTGAGAGTCCCTGATTTGGGTTGTTCAAACAGCTTTCTTGCAAAGTCAAAGAGATCTTTGAAGAAACGATCTTGAGTCTTCTTCTTTTTGCTCTTTCTTCGCCTTGCTGATTCCACTTTGCTGAGAGCATTGTGTTTGGCCTTCAGATCTTTCCAGAGTTCCAGGAGCCCTTGCTTCTCGAATTCTGAGGCAGTTTTCATTCGCTTTTTAAGCTTCCTTTTCTCCCTCCGGATGTTCTCCATCTGTTGCTGTCTTCTGGATTTCTGGGGAGGCGTTTTTGTCTTTGGCTGCTTCACTCCATAAGTGTCCCTGCAGATAGAGTATATGATGTCTCCGTATGTGTCAAGTTTGTGTTCCAGCGTACTGTTCCCTATTAGCGCATTCAGCTTAAGGACAAGTTCCTCATCTAATTTCTCCCATTGTTCTTTTGCACCGGCAGGCGGCAAATTGAGTTTTCCACGTTTGGCGTTAAGAGCTTGTGCAAAATACGCATCAGAACCGTCAGCGTGGATGTCCTTGGCACTATGGTTTAAATCCTGGCCTTGGTCAACCAACATCTCACCTGCTGTCGCAGTGCGCTGCTGCTGGTTCGTATGTGTCTTCAAACAGCCCATTTTTGTCCTGTGGATCTTCATGCCGCGTTTGGTGGTGAATCTCCTTCCACACGCACACGGAAATTCCATCTGGTCATTAATCATGATCCGTTGTGCGTTTCCAGTCGTGATGGAGTCAGTGCCGATGGATTCATCATTCTCTCCCCCTTTCGGTGAATCCTGGGAGCATCTTTCATTTAAAGAACTCGTGGCATGTTATCAAAGGCAAGGTGGGAAGCCAACCCACAAAGCCCGCAGATATATATATATGTGTGTGTGTGTGTGTGTGTGTGTGTGTGTGTGTGTGTGTGTGTGTGTGTGTGTGTGTGTGTGTGTGTGTGTGTGTGTGTGTGTGTGATGTGTATGTGTGTTTCAGGGTATGATGGCCTGTTTACTTGACTGGGGAAAAAAATACGGTCGTGTGTATGGGTAAGTGATTATTGGACGACTTAACCCCCAGGTATCTTTCTCTCGAGCTCCAGGCGTGTGTGTGTACATACATTGATTAATTGGTTTAAAATATGCATCTCAGTATGTCTGTATTTGTGTGTGTGCGTATGCGTGTGTGTATGTGTGTGTCTATGTGTGTATGTGTGTGTATGTGTGTGTATGTGTGTGTGTGTGTGTGTGTGTGTGTGTGTGTGTGTATGTGTGTGTATGTGTGTGTGTATGTGTGTGTGTGTGTATGTGTGTATGTGATTTGATTTTAGCTTTTGTATTGTTTGTGTTTGTTTTTGACCTTGCCAGTGTTAACAAAGGGAGATTATTTCATATTAAATTAACCAGGAGGGACGTTTATCTATCCGTGAGCTGTATGTCTGCGTGTCTGTCTGTTGGTGAAATGTGTTAGCAAGATTTACTAAGTTTTTTTTTTGAGTGACTCTCTACCTAACGGCTGGGTTTAACATGTGGATCGTTGAGCAATTGTGAATGTCTTAAGTTTGGAGGGCGAGATGTCAAGGATAATGTCACATGGACCAAAGTCGTCGTCGTCATGCGCCCTACCGCATGGCTTTGCAATCATGGCCCACCATACGAATCTATTCCTTGTCGCTGCAAGTACATCTCCCACCCTCTCTGTCCTCAGCTACTCTGCAAGTCCGTCCAATATTTTCTCCCTAGGTCTACCTGGTGCTCTTTTTCCCTTCAGCTTTTTCCTGTCGTAACTAGGTATTCTAATTTCTCTTGCCTCACAAAATGCCCTATAAATGTTGCTTGTCTTTTTCCTGGTCTTCTTCATAAATGTTCTTCCTGTGCCTGCTTCCTTCATCCAGTAAATGTTGCTGGTCTTTTTCCTGATCTTCTTTATAAATGTTGTTGTGTCTGCCTCCTTCATCCAATAAATGTTACTTGTCTTTTTCCTGATCTTCTTCATAAATGTTCTTCTTATGTCTGCCTCCTTCATCCAATAAATATTGCTTGTCTTTTTCCTGATCTTCTTCATAAATGTTCTTCTTGTGTCTGCCTCTTTCATCCTATAAATGTTGCTTGTCTTTTGCTGATCTTCTTCACAAATGTTCTTGTATCTGCCTCTTTCATCCTATAAATGTTGCTTGTCTTCTTCCTGGTCTTCTTCATAAATGTTCTTCTTGTGTCTGCCTCCTTCATCCAATAAATATTGCTTGTCTTTTTCCTGATCTTCATAAATGTTCTTCTTGTGTCTGCCTCTTTCATCCTGTAAATGTTGCTTGTCTTTTGCTGATCTTCTTCACAAATGTTCTTGTATCTGCCTCTTTCATCCTATAAATATTGCTTGTCTTCTTCCTGGTCTTCTTCATAAATGTTCTTCTTGTGTCTGCCTCTTTCATCCAGTAAATGTTGCTTATCCTTTTCCTGATCTTCTTCAGAAATGTTCTTCTTGTGTCTGCCTCCTTCAAGACCAAAGAGATAATCTAAAATCAGCACGTTTGAGGAAAGTATGTGGCCAGTGCTTTCTAAGGAACTTCTGACAATATTAACATCTGTGTGCACAGTTGTGACAGTCTACCATTGTCCTAGCATCACATTTTATTTCATTTGAAGTATACTCAAGTCACTGTGACTGGTTTCAACGTTATCTGAAACTTTGTGATTGTACCGTATGAAAGAAAAATTGTCAAAAGTTAAAAGAGTCGATTTTTTTGTGCATGCTTTAGAATGAATTTAGTTGGTTTGTAATTAGATCGAATATTCTTCTTCGATGTAGGTCTATTGATGCACCCTTGTTTGGCGCCTGTTTCGGCAAAGAGAAATCACACACACACACACACACACACACACACACACACACACACACACACACACACACACACACACACACACACACACACACACAACACGCATGCACACATCTTCGTGTGTTTCTCTTGTTGGAAAATGTGTGTGTGTACGTCTGTGTGTCTGTCTGTCTGTGTGTCTCTGTGTCTGTGTGTGTGTAACTATCTCTGTGTGTGTGTGTGTCTGTGTGTGTGTGTGTGTGTGTGTGTGTGTGTGTGTGTGTGTGTGTGTGTCTGTTTTCAACATCCGTGCGTTTATATCGTCACGCTCGTGTGTGTATCTAAATGTATTAATGAAACTAGGTGGTCAATCGATAGTATCAGCTGTACCTTTTCCATCGGTTCATTATTTGTACTCTGGCTCAAAGAAACGTCAGTGAAATCTTGTCACTGAGGTTTTTTTTCCTTCCATTGAGTCTCATGTCTTCATTCTTTGTTATCTTTTGTACACGCCTGACAAAGGCCAGATGGCTGAAAATGTGCACCTGTCTTGTTCTGTTATTTTAAACGCGTGTTATGATTCTGTCTTTATGTGTTTCTGCTCCCTATTTACCTATTCGTTATCTAATTTTATGTTATGTTATACTGAAGATACGTGAATGAAAACCTGTCTGTTTCTATTCATAGCTGTACCTAAGTATTGAGTTCATTTTGTATTTATTTACTTATTTCATTTTATTACTTTTTACTTTATTTTACTGTATTTTATGGAAGACGTGTACATGAATACATCCGACTGTTACAAGGGAATACAATCGACATGTTCCAGGCTGAAAACTGGTTTCAGTTCCAGATTTACGTTTTCGTCCTGGTGTGGTTTGCGTCCCTACCCCCCACCCCCAGCTTGTTGTTGATGTTGTTTGTTGTTGATGTTTTGTGACCTCATTATGTCACTGTCGTTGTCGTCGGTGTTGTTTAAAAATTAGTCTTCAGTAATATTTGATATGCTTGTGTTTCGCATGTTCATGTTTGATGTGTTCATATTTGATCTGTTTGTGTTTCATGTGTTCATATTTGATGTGCTGATATTTGATACGTTTGTGTGTTTCATGTGTTCATATTTGATGCGTTTATGTTTGATATGTGTAAGTTTGATGCCTTTATAGTTGACATATCGTGTTTGACGTGTTTATATATGATGTGTTAGTGTTTATTATGTTATGTTTGATGGGTTTATGTTTGATATTTTTGTTTGATATGCTTATAAATGTTTGAAGAGTATTGCACTCATGTTTGATTGGGTGTGGATTTTTTTATGTTTAATTCATGTGTGTGGAGGGGGGGATTTCTTGTTTTCATGTTTGTTCTTTCTTTTTGTTTGTTCTTTCGTGGATTTACCAGTTGAGGTTCAGACTGCGTCTCCTGAGGAGAGCACATGGCCATACCACAGTGTACCCCTACCACATTTTGTCTACGTGTGTATGTGTGTGTGTGTGTGTGTGTGTGTGTGTGTGTGTGTGTGTGTGTGTGTGTGTGTGTGCGTATGTGTGTGTGCGTGTGCGTGTGCGTGTGTGTTTGTTCCTTTGTCTGTTTGTGGGGGGCATCTGTTTTAAGTATAAAAGTGATATTTTTCTACAAAATTTTGCCACGGACAAGTCCTTTTCTTCCGGTGTGTTCTTACACTTGCACCATGTGAGTGCTATACACCGGTTTATCGTTCCATCCGTAATACTGACTTAAGGAAAATTAGCTACGGTGTAACTAAAGGGAGAGAAATCTGTGGCCGTTCGTGTATTGAACCCTGGGTGCGTCCACGTTTGTGTGGTTGTATTTGAAAATGTCTGTCTTCATGTCCAATGTGTTTGTATGTTCGTGTTTCAGTATGTTTTTGCTTTCATGTTTCAGTATGTTTGTATGTTCGTGTTTCTATATGTTTGTATGTTCATGTTTCAAAACGTCTGTGTGTTTGTGTTTCAGTTTGTGTGTGTGTTCGTGTTTCAAAACATCTGTGTGTTCGTGTTTCAGTTTGTTTGTGTGTTCGTGTTTCAATATGTTTGTGTGTTCGTGCTTCGAAATGTTTGTGTGTTCGTGTTTCACTATGTTTGTGCTTCGAAATGTTTGTGTGTTCGTGTTTCACTGTTTGTGTGTTCGTGTTTCAATGTTTGTGTGTTCGTTTTTCAGTACGTTTGTGCGTTCGTGTTTCAATATGTTTATGTGTTCGTGTTTTAGAATGTGTGCTTGTGTTTGAAAATGTTTGTAGGTTTATGTTTTTGTGTTCGTTTTAAAGAATGCATGTGTGTTTGTTTCTGAAAATGTGTGTGGGTTCATGTATCACGACATTTGTATGTTTGTGTTTTAGAAATATTTGTCTGCTTGTGTTTCAAAATGTTTGTGTGTTCATGTTTTGTGTGTTTGTGTCGACTGTTTCAGAGTCTACTTAGGTCGTCGTCCGCTGTTCGTGATCAACGACCTGGACATCCTAAAGACTGTTCTGGTGAAAGACTTCGCTAACTTCACGGACAGATGGGTGGGTCAACTGTAGTGTCGTCATTTTGTTGTCGTTGTTGTTGTTTGTTGGGTTTTTGTTTTTGTTGTTGCTTTTGCTTAATGGTTTTTGCATCTTTGCTTGTCTTGGTTGTTTTTCTTTTTTTAAGAATAACCACAGTTAAGCAGCTTCGTGTATGCTCACCTTTTTGTCTGTCCCATTTTCTACGCCCCATTAATGGCCACAGAAGCTTGGGACCACTTTTCATAATGCTATAATGAGGAGGAGGAGGATGTCAGTGGGAGTAATGATCTTGATATTATGGAGTTTCAGTCTGACCTGAGACTCGTAACAGGGATGTACTCTACACCTACTTTCTTAGTATATCCTGGTATCGACCAGTCCCAGAGATACAGACACTTGCGGTGTTGGTCAGGAAATTTGAGCAACATTCTCAGTAACGTATCTGTGAAGTGGATGAGACTCGACTGTGTGATCACAGTCTTCCCAAAAAGCCAATAGGATGCTCGGCTCTGAGTAGGGGCTGGATGGGGGCGAAGAAGCTAACAATGATTGTGATAGGTCGGATAGGATTCAAACCCACAGCCTTGCAGTCGTTGGCCTGTTGCGCTAACCACCGCACCTTAAGTCATCATCTTGTGGCTTACTGATCCCGTAACCCGCCAGAGTCATAGGAGTGCAGCACCAATTAAAATCTACACCAATTGTCTGAACCAGTTGCCTGCACCTTTCACAGTTGTGGCTGAGTGCCTGGGTTATGGCAAAATTTATCGCCAGTCCACTGTTACATTGTCTGTCAACTTCTTTTTATGTCTGCCCCTTCTCTTTTTCTCTTGTACCATTTCCTGGAAGCTTTCTCTCTCGCTCTGTCTCTCTGTCTGTGTCTCTCTCTGTCTCTCTATCTCTCTGTCTCTCTGTCTGTCTCTCTGTCTCTCTGTCTGTATGACTGTCTCTCTCTCTTTATTTTTTCAGTCCAATAAATCTTGTTACGTTACCTTGCTGTCTTATCTTCCTCTTCTTATTTATGGACAGCAGGTCTTCTTACTGTCTCAGGTGATGGGTGATTGTTTTTAACACTCCATAAGTTGTCATGTGGTGTGCGCAAGAGATGACCACGAATCTTGTAAAGCGTCTTATCTCTCCTGGCTGACCCTCCTTGTGCAGTTCTGTAGGTAGTTGAAGTTCCTCCATTGACACTCGGATCGGAGGAAAAGTGAAGTGATTGTAGGGACCTCTGCTGTTTACAAACTTCAGTTTTTCTTTGTGCCAGCATTATGAGAGCTGTAACCATCTCTCTGTTCTCCCTTGCTGCTTTACCTTCCCCAACCATGAACAGGGTCAGGTATCTTTTCACAGCTGGGTAAACTGTGCATGCACACTTATTCACATTGAAAGGTGGGAACTCTACCGTTACATTAACCCAGCCTCACCATCTGGCGATTTTTTTTTTCTTTCCGATTTTTTTTTCGGATGCGTGTATACACGTTGTTTTTCCCACACTGCGAAGGCTGTCGTCGGCTTACGTGCATGCTGGATGTTTTCATGTTTCCATAAGAGAGTTTCATGGACAGCAAAGAAAACAAACAAGACAGTCTTGAAGGAGGCAGACACAAGAATATCATTAATAAAGAAGATTAGGAAGAGACAAGCAACATTTGTAGGACATTTTGTGAGGAAAAATAAATTACAGCACCTGGTCACAACAGGAAAGCTAGAGTGAAAGAGAACACTAGGTAGACTCACTACCCAGGGAGAAAATATTGGAAGGACATGCAGGGTGGCTGAGGACAGAGAGGGTGGGAGATGTTCATGCTCGACAAGGGATAGGTTCGCATGGAGGGCCATGATCGCCAGCGCCATGCAGCAGGGCATATGATGATGATGATAACTTTAAGTCATTGGACAGTAACATGATTCACAGGATCTTTAACAAACAAAGTCTGCGTATTTGATGTTGTGCGTTTGTATAAAGTCAGGAATAGGTAAAGGCACTAACAGATCCGCGCACTTGTCGAATCAGGGGACGGGAAGAGATCTCCACCTTTTATCCACCAGGAAGGAGGTACTCAGGCAGGATTTGAACTCTGGTCTTTTGATTGGAAGTCCGACGCCTTACCTGCTTGACTACCTCACCTGTCAACATTTTGTCATTCCACATCATCAGGTGTGCATTGCAGACAGTATGTGACACGCAGAATTGACCTGCCGCTTATTATCTCCATGTCCAGTCTCTGGAGATTGTTTCGTACCTGTGAAAGAGAGTTATGTGTCTACCTGTCTGTGGCAGAACTGTAGGAACAAGCTTTCTCAGCTGTTTATGGATGTATCTTCTTCTTCAAATTGGATCTGCGCTGTGACCTGTTTAGGAGTCGTGAAAGTGTAATAATTTTGTAAGGTAAGGCTTAATGGTTACAGTCGCACAGACCAAAAACGTGCCAAAAAGTAGAAGTAGCATTTTGTCTGCTTTTGGTGAAATATACTTAACATGTCAGACTGAATACATTTACAGTCAGACATGGTAAGTGTATATAAGCAAACAGGTATTTAGACAGATAAACTGCTTTTTTCAGGAAGATGTATGGACGACAGATGCTGACAAAGTTCTGAAAATATTTAAAATCTGTTTTTGCTGGTGTAATAATCTTATCATTGTCCTCGTTGCTTGGCATGTTCTATGTCAACAGAAGCTTCTTCAAGATCGCAGCCATCTTGACAAGTACGAAATGTGGATTTTCCGTGGTGATTTTTGTATAAAAAGGGAGATTGTTAGACTAGCTTGACCATCTTGTGACATTTTCTGGCTGGCTGTGTCATAACATGATGCAGGGAGATGAAGCTGGCAGTTATAACTAAATTGCCTGTACGTCTACGTTGAAGGCTTTATGGGCTGTCTGGTTGACTGTCATCCTGGTCATGAGGCCGCCGCTTGATCTGCTGTCATGTTGTGTGAAATGATGTAGCTCTAACCGTCACTTGGATATCTTTTCTTTTCTAAAGGATGCAATACCAGGTACATGCCATGGATTGAATACATCGCCTCAAGCCACCCATGAAATGATGCAGTTCTAACCATCACTTGGATATCTTTTCTTTTCTATAAATGGAATACCAGGTATATGCCATGGATTGAATACACCGCCTTAACCACCCACCTGTCCCTGTTGAGCGATGGGGAAAAATCAGGTAGACCATTGCCCTCATATTGCAGGCCTTGTGAAAAGTTGAAGTCTCGAACTGATCGGTTTACTGCTGCCCCAGAGGCTTTGGGCAGAAACTTTAGCCTGAAAATAGCTTTGCAATTGTGAGATACGATAACAGAATGTACTTATATATATGTTGAGTTGGTTGGGTCAGTTGATAGAGCTGGGGCTTCAGATCTGATGTAGCCAGCGATATCAAAACTGGTCTGTTGGCTGCCACCTTTAAGGCTCCGATCATTCTGATGGTGTCAGCTTAGTTATTGGTATGTATCCTAACACCTCACCCCTCCTACCCATTCTTTTGTCATCCCGAGATCTTGACAGCGGATACGGCTTCGCACGGACTCTTGGCTGGCAGAGATGGAACTGTCTGAGCGTGACGGTTTCCTGTTGAGTAATTCAAAGTCTGATTCATTTCTTTTGTGTGTGTGTGTGTGTGCAGCAATCCAGTCCCAAAGATATTGGTAAACCATTCTCAGACTCGGTGCTCTTTGCTCAAGGAGCTGACTGGAAACGTATCAGGAACATCATCACACCAACATTCAGTGCCGGGAAACTGAAACTGGTAAAACCAAATGGTTGAATTGTGTACTTCGATGTGTTTTCTTCTGATTGAGATTGAGGAAATTTGATGATTCTCTCTCTCTCTCTCTCTCTCTCTCTCTCTCTGTCTCTCTCTCTCTATCTCTGTCTCTCTCTCTCTGTCTCTCCGTCTCTCTCTCCCCTCTCTCTCTCTCTCTCTTACTTACTTGACTTAATTTCCTAGTTTTGCTTGCCAGCGCAAAAGTATTTTTGTACAAGGTCAAGGAGTTTGCACAATAATGTCTGGCAGATTTGGGTGGAGAGCATATGGACTTGTGTGATTGCGATTGACCCACTCTTGTACAAACTTCATGCTCTGAAATCTCTCTCTGGCCAGGGGGCTAGACGACTGACTTCCAGTTTAACCCTTTGACTCCCGCACTCTATCCACCAGTTTCCTGCAGGAAGCTGGCGGGAAAAGTGAGGGAATCAATAGGTTAAGTTTTTGCTTTGTTAGCTTGGTTGACAATGCAGGATGCTTGTGGACAGGATGCGGGAGTCAAAGGTTAAGGGTCCTGTGTTCAATCCGCCAAAACACCTCAGCCTCGTGGGTTAAAGTGTGCAGATGTTCTTGATCTCTTAGGTCAACATATGTGCAGACCTGCCAGTGTCTAAACCAGCTTGGTACGACTACGTATGCAAAGTATCAAATATATTTCTTGAAAAATCCTGCGAGTCATGTCAATGTCAGTGGCTGGACATATCAAATATACTTCTTGAAAAATCCTGCGAGTCATGTCAGAGGATATATCAAATATCATCACCATCATCAATTGCCTTGCCATATGGCGTTGGCGATCATGGCCCTCCATATGCATCTGTCGCTTGTTGCTGCAAGCACATCTTCCACCCTCTCTGTCTTCAGCCACTCTGCAAGTCCGTCCAATATTTTTTCCCTGGGTCTATCGGGTGATCTCTTTCCCTTCAGCTTTCCTGTTGTGACCAGGTGCTCCAATTCTCCTTTCCTCATAAAATGGCCTATAAATGTTGCCTGTCTTTTCCTAATCTTCCTTATGGATGATCGTCTTGTGTCTGCCTCCATCAAGACTGTCAAATATCAAATATACTTCTTGAAAAATCCTGCAATTCGTGTCAGTGGCTGGCCTCTGGCAACATGATCACACCCAAGCATGCAAGTAGGTTCGGAAAAGAATGGCTCTTAGGTGATAACTTATTCCTGTTGGGGAAAAAAGTATCCTTATTATTAACATCATTATTATCGTTGTCTCTCTTTCTTCTCATAGTGCAGTGTGTTTTGTGCTATAAAAGTATCCTCATTATTAACATTATCGTCGTCTCTCTTCTCATAGTGCAGTGTGTTTTGTGCTATAAAAATATCCCTATTATTAACATTATCGTTATTGTTGTCTCTCTTTCTTTTCATAGTGCAGAGTGTTTTGTGCTATATAAGTATCCCTATTATTAACATTATCGTTATTGTTGTCTCTCTTTCTTTTCATAATGCAGAGTGTTTTGTGCTATAACAGTATTGCTATCATAACACTATCGTTATCATTGTCTCTTTTTCTTTTCATAGTGCAGAGTGTTTTGTGCTATATAAGTATCCCTATTATTAACATTATCGTTATCGTTGTCTCTCTTTCTTCTCATAGTGCAGTGTGTTTTGTGCTATATAAGTATCCCTATTATTAACATTATCGTTATCGTTGTCTCTCTTTCTTCTCATAGTGCAGTGTGTTTTGTGCTATATAAGTATCCCTATTATTAACATTATCGTTATCGTTGTCTCTCTTTCTTCTCATAGTGCAGTGTGTTTTGTGCTATATAAGTATCCCTATTATTAACATTATCGTTATCGTTGTCTCTCTTTCTTCTCATAGTGCAGTGTGTTTTGTGCTATAAAAGTATCCCTAATATTAACATTATCGTTATCATTGTCTCTCTTTCTTCTCATAGTGCAGTGTGTTTGTGCTATAAAAGTATCCCTATTATTAACATTATCGTTATCATTGTCTCTCTTTCTTCTCATAGTGCAGGTTGTTTGTGCTATAAAAGTATCCCTATTATTAACATTATCGTTATCATTGTCTCTCTTTCTTCTCATAGTGCAGTGTGTTTTGTGCTATAAAAGTATCCCTATTATTAACATTATCGTTATCGTTGTCTTCTTTCTTCTCATAGTGCAGTGTGTTTTGTGCTATAAAAGTATCCCTATTATTAACATTTTCGTTATTATTGTCTCTTCTCAAAATGCAGTGTGTTGTGTGCTGTGTCAATCAGATGGAGCCCTACATCAACCACTGTAGCCGTATACTGACAGAGAACTTGCTTCGGCAGGCCCAACAAAACAATCGATTGCATGTGAAGGAGTGAGTGTACTGTTGTAAAAAACACCCACATACATACACACACACATACACATACACATATGCAGATATACACACACAAGCATACACGAACACACTCACACATACACATACACGCACACACACACACACACACACACACACACACACACACACACACACACACACACACGCACACGCACACGCACACACACACATACACACACAGATATATATATATATTTATATTTAGATATTTGTATGCGTATATATATATATGTGTGTATATATGTGTGTGCATATATATATATATATATATATATATATACATTACATATACATATATATATGCATACACATATACATATATATATGCATACACATATACATATACATATACATATACATATATGTATGGGTCATTCTCCTGAAGACTGGTCAATATTGTCACATGAGAAGTAAAAGATCAATTTTTTTTAATGTTACCTGAAAATGACATCTTGATATATGTAGTATACAGAACTGTAATGCATAAATTGACAATATTTGGAACTTGGTGAAATATAATATGTTGCATCATACTGCAATGTCTCATGTGTGACATGAGACACCATAAAGGCATCTAGGTGCTTGTTAAAATGGTCAATGAAGTGACATTTTTCAAAATATACTGAATAATGACATATTCCTTTGTGAAGTAGTACAAAATCCCGCTGCGAGGGAGGGAAATGGAGATTCATACGCCAAGGTCGGTCAAAGTTCAGGGAAGTTGACGAAATGGATCCTCTACTTGTCTCGAGCGCTTCATGGTTTTGAAGACACCATGCCCACAATTCGTAATCAAGTGATTATTTCTCAGTCTCCTCTCTCATATCACGTATTGACGTGAATCATTATGAAAAATGTTTGTGTTTTTTATGAATCAAATCGGAAATTCCCAATGCCTTCTATTTTAAAGGCACGACTTGCTTAAGTTATCGCTACAGTGAAGACACCTATGAAACGTTTGGGACACTGATCGAGCTCAGAGCATATATCGATCATCCATGGATACAGTACAGTAAAAATTGATGTCAGAGACATATTTACCTTCTTTCTTTGCTGTCGAAACAGGTTGTATTGATTTGGGTCATGTATGTAGGAAATAATTGTGATTGATCTACCAGTCTGAACTCATGTCACAAATCTACCTACAGAAATCGCTCATTTTCCCAACAAAGAGTGCTGTAGAGTAAAAGAAATACGAAACACACACACTTGTTTTTCATTTTCTTCAATTACTGGAACATTTTACAAACGAAATATAACAATATCGTAAGATTTGTTTTTTCAAAAAACATTTTATATTGGCTTCTTAAAAGCAGTGGTCCCAACTGACCAGTGTTCAGGAGAATGACCCATACATCTCTATGTGTGTATGTATACATACATATATACACATACACACACATACACACATATGTATGCCTTATTTTTTATTGGCAAACCATGTTTGAAATTCTTCTGAAATTTTTCGAGCTTCTCGCTCATCATCAGAGTTCTGGAAAAGGAGAAAATAACACAAATGTTATCAAACCAAGTAACAGAAATCAGCATTAAAGACAAACAACATTAAAATGTGAAGCGATCATACAAAATGATTACAGCTTAATTGTCAGCTGTCGGCTTCGATACTCATCTCTGGAATTGATCGTAGGTCCCAATTCTCATATAAGCAATGCTTAAAAATGTTTCTCCCCGGGTTGTTGCGTCTAATATCGTGACATCATTCACGTCCATCGTCTTCACTCCACATTGGTCCATATGTGCTTTTATCGGCCCACTGTTTTTGATGTGTTCTCTGAAGCGAGATTGCACATGTCGGCTGGTTTGGCCGACATAGCACACGTTAAAGCGCGGACAGTTGATTTTATAGACAGCTCCGCTTCTCAAGCACTTCTCCACCGGTGGCTTTAGCGACGGAAGGACGGTTTTCAATTTTCTAATCGTCATCACAATCTTAAATGGGGCATCTAGTCGATGAAGTGAACGAGCATAATCCTCCGTTACCTTTCCTCTATATTGCAGCCTCACAGGTATCGTATCTTTTTTTCATCCTTTTGCACTCTCTCCTTATCCTTGGGACACTTTAGTTATGATAAGGCTTTTTCAATGATTGGGTCATAAAAAAATCGGTGGGTACTGGTTTCGCTCCAGAATCCGCTTTGTTCGTTGTAGGGAATAATGAAAATTCATCCAAGTGCTGCAAGCTCTCCAGACTCTTTGCACAAATCCAGACACCACCGATCTCTTGTACCGTTTGGCACCAACGCATGAAAGTTCATGACCAATCCTGTATCCGTTGGCTTATTATACCAAGTTGATGACAACGCACCATATTCATTTGTTATCAAACTATCAAGAAACGAAATCCTCCCATTTTCTTCACGCTCACATGTGAATTTAAGTTATGGGTGTATTTTATTGATGTATGCCAGTTTGGAATCTATTTTTCCACACAAAATGCTTTCCATGTATCTAGTATACAATTTTGCATCACCTTTGATTTCTTCGTTGAAGTGGCTCATCCAGCCATTGGCCAAGTGAGGCGCTGGCGGGCTTCCCATCGCAAGACCGTCAATTTGTTTGTAAAAACTGTCATGTCTGGATAGGATGACATCACACAAGGCGATTTTCGCTAGTTCTATGAACGATCCCGATCAATAGGCGTTGCTGTATTTTTGCCATTGTACAGTAGATCGGGTAAGACATGAAGAATTGATCAACCAACTAGAAAGACTCAATATTGGTGGAAAAGATCTACGAATAATCAGAAAGATGTATTGGGAACAAACAGCTGCAATGAGAATAAAAAACGATATAAGCTCTTTCCAAAACATCAAAAGAGGAGTCAGACAGAGTTGTGTCTTGTCACCAGATCTGTTTTCACTTCACAGCTAAAACATCATGAGAAACCTAGAGGAAGACCCTGGATTAAAGATTGGAGGAAAACTGATAAACAACATTCCATACGCAGATGACACCGTGCTAATTGCAGAAAGTGAAAGGGACCTGCAAAACCTTTTGAATATACTAGAAATAGACAGCAAAGAAAAGGAGTTGGAACTGAACAGCAGGAAGATTGAAGTCATGGTGATCAGTAAAAAACATGAAATCCCTTCATGTAAAATAACACAAACGGCACAACCTTGAGACAGGTTGATAAGTTTAAATACCTGGGAACGATCATTTCACCAGACGGCAGATGCACATCAGAAATAGCCAGCAAAATAGGCCAAGCCAAAACAGCATTCAAGAAGATGACAAGCATTCTTACCAACAAATGCCTATCAAATAACATCAGGAAGAGAGTTCTTGAATGTTATACAGAACCAATACTTTTGTACGGTTGCGAGGCGTGGACAGTCAACAAGCAAAGCCAGAACAAGATTGAGGCAGCCGAGATGTGGTTTCTAAGAAGAATGTTGAGAGTTCCATGGACAGCAAAGAAAACAAACGAGACAGTCTTGATGGAGGCAGACACAAGTAGATCATTCATAGAGAAGATTAGGAAAAGACAGGCAACATTTATCGGCCATTTTATGAGGAAAGGGGAACTGGAGCACCTGGTCACAACGGGAAGGCTGGAGGGAAAGAGAGCACCGGGTAGACCCAGGGAGAAGATACTAGACGGACTTGCAGAGTGGCTTGGGACGGGGAGGTGGAAAAGATGCTTGAGGCAACAAGTGATAGAGACAGATGGAAGTCCATAACCGCCAACGCCATGTGGCAAGGCACCTGATGATGATGACAGTAGATCCGTACATCTGTGGATCGCCTCCAACACTGGTACGTTTGTATATAGTGACGACACATCAAAACTTACCGATTCCTCATCTTGATAAAAGGGGGGTTGACTTTAGTTTCTCCACCACTTCAGTCGCCGAACAGTTAATACCACACTCGGGAACGCTCGACAGCCACTCTGCTACCTTCAACGCAATCTTGTGATATACTAATCCCGGCATCGACAGGACCGGTCTTACAGGCACCTTTGGTTTGTCTACTTTTGCAAGTCCATACAAATGTGGAGACTGACTTCCCATAGGTTTTAACTGATCGTATAGCAGTTCATGGATTTTTCCTTCTCTCAGTTTCTTCAGTTGCTCTATGATTCTATCATGTTCTTTCAGGACTGGATTTTTCTAATTCAACTTTTCTTATTTATCTTCTGAAACTGTGGTAATGCAATGATAGTGTCCATCTTGCCATTATACTTTTCACGTTTCATCAAACAAATACCCACACCATTATCGAACGGCACTGCAACGAGATCGCGCTCTTTTAGATACTTCCTATCCATATCAATACATCTAGAATTCTTCATTTTCTTGCACTTTTTAGTATAATGGAGAGTTTTGATGTTGATATCTGTGATGATTTCGTCAGAAACCCCTCTTGCTTTGCATTGGTTCAACAGATAATCCAGTTCAGCCAATTTATGTTTAGGTTTAGCTCGATCCAGCACGGCATTTTTTGGCCCCAATGATAAAGTTTCCATCACGTAGGATGGTGGTTTAACGTCCAATTCACATGTCATCACCTACTCTCAACGCTGAATAAAGGTCGTTCTTGCTCTTCTGAAAGGGTTTTTAACTTTTTCTCATGTTTCATTGACTGCAATTGGCGATGATCTATTCTTTCTGCTCTGGTGTACACAACAATTGACGGAATAATATCACATGGAATCACAGCTTTTAATGATTCCATTTTCTCATTTAACCTTTCACGAAGTTCTCTTATATTGTCTTTGGCTTTTATCAATTCGATTTTGAGTAATTCATGCTGAAATTCTTTCAGCAATTTTTCATCGAAGCATCCATTTTTCGGAACACGATATTTCAAAAAATTTGGAATGACTTCGGACCTCTGCATTTCTCTAAGAACTTGATTCGAAGGCTGTTGTTTTCCACCTTGACCAAACACTTTTGATATCGTAGGAATTGTTTCCAACAGTCACTTCTCTTCAATTGTAGAACCAGAAGGCGATATGGTAATATCATGGCTGCGACGCGTATTGTATGTTGTTTTTCTATTGGCAAACTATGTTTATATGTATATACGAGTATAGAACTCACTGTGCCATACGAAAGCAGAATGGAAGAAGCACATATCTACAAGACCGAAAAATACGCCGGTCTTGCCAGCACCCTGAAGAAAGCAGGTCTGCGGGTCAAAATTTTCGCCATAGAGGTCGGGGCAAGAGGGTTTGTGGGCACCTCCGCTTATGATCTCATGAAACAACTCGCCATTTCTGGGAAGAAGAGGACTAGAGCCCTTAAAGCGATGGCAGAGGCAGCAGAAAGGAGCTCAAGCTGGATCTGGGCAAGGAGGAACCAAAAAAGTGAACTTCATAAGGATTAAATTCCCTACAGATGATGTGTGCCCCGTTAGCACATTGGTAAAACCGCGTACCGCAGTTCTGAAGCGCAGAATCGCCCAGGTTCGATCCCCGGCCTGGGAAAAAAAAAAAAAAAAAAAAAAATAGACAACAGCAGAAGGGCATCCAGGAGTCATGACCTGGATGTGGCCCGGCCCCCCGAGAGTGTAAGGAATTCAGGGCCGAAACACTTGTCTAAAGGGGGTTACTTCTCTGAAGACCTTCTGTTGTCTAGCTCTCCCTAGAGTTTCTTTCTACCTGCACATGGTCAGTCCATTGACTTCCGGGAATAGTTCGGAGGACATTCGGGAAAGACCGAAGGACACTGGGAAAGACTAGATCTGCGGGCTTTGTGGGTTGTCTTCCCACCTCGCATTTGATAACATGCCACGAGTTTTCCAAATGAAAGATGCTCCCAGGATTCACCGAAAGGGGGAGAGAATGATGAATCCATCGGCACTGACTCCATCACGACTGGAAACGCACAACGGACCATGATCAATGACCAGTTGGAATTTCCGTGTGCGTGTGGAAGGAGATTCACCACCAAACGCGGCATGAAGATCCACAGGACAAAAATGGGCTGTTTGAAGACACATACGAACCAGCAGCAGCGCACTGCGATAGCAGGTGAGACGTTGGATGACCAAGGCCAGGAATTAAACCATAGTGCCAAGGACATCCACGCTGACGGTTCTGATGCGGATTTTGCACAAGCTCTTAACGCCAAACGTGGAAAACTCAATTTGCCGCCTGCCGGTGCAAAAGAACAATGGGAGAAATTAGATGAGGAACTTGTCCTTAAGCTGAATGCGCTAATAGGGAACAGTACGCTGGAACACAAACTTGACACATACGGAGACATCATATACTCTATCTGCAGGGACACTTATGGAGTGAAGCAGCCAAAGACAAAAACGCCTCCCCAGAAATCCAGAAGACAGCAGCAGATGGAGAGCATCCGGAGGGAGAAAAGGAAGCTTAAAAAGCGAATGAAAACTGCCTCAGAATTCGAGAAGCAAGGGCTCCTGGAACTCTGGAAAGATCTGAAGGCCAAACACAATGCTCTCAGCAAAGTGGAATCAGCAAGGCGAAGAAAGAGCAAAAAGAAGAAGACTCAAGATCGTTTCTTCAAAGATCCCTTTGACTTTGCAAGAAAGCTGTTTGAACAACCCAAATCAGGGACTCTCACAGTGGGCAAGGAAACCCTAGAGCAGCATCTCAGGGAAACATATTCCGATTCTCAGCGCGAGGCACCACTTGAAATCCAAAATCTGGTTTGGCCTGCAGCGCCAGAAGGAAAATTCAATAACAAACCACCAACACTGGATGAAGTGAAGAACGTAGTAAAGAAAGCCAGAGCCAAGTCAGCACCTGGACCAAACGGAATACCATACCTGCTCTACAAGAAATGCCCAAAAGTGCTCGAGTGGCTCCACAAGATGATTCGATCAGCATGGAGGAACCAGAAGATCAGCGACCAATGGATGAGAGCTGAAGGAGTGTACATTCCGAAGGAGCAGAACTCCAGCAGCATCAATCAGTTCAGGCCAATATCACTTCTGAACGTCGAGGGGAAAATCTTCTTCTCTGTTATGGCAGCAAGATTGACAAAATACCTGACTGAAAACAAGTATCTGGATATGTCAGTCCAAAAGGGAGGCATACCAGGAATGCCTGGATGCTTGGAACATGCCACGTTGATTTGGGATGCCATCCAAAAAGCAAGAACAGAGAAGAGAGACATTGACGTAGTTTGGCTTGATCTGGCGAATGCATATGGATCAGTTCCACACGATATGATCCAGCTGGCTCTTGAAATGTATCACATCCCAGAAAACATCCGAACAATGCTGAGGAAGTATTTCCAAGGGTTCTCAATGCGGTTCTCTACCAAAGAATACACCACGGACTGGATAGACCTAGAGGTGGGCATTGCAATGGGCTGTGCAATCTCTCCCATACTGTTCGTGTTGGCAATGGAAGTCATCTTGAAAGCTGCAATGAAGAGTTCAGGTCCAGTGAATCTGGGAGATGGATACCAGATGCCTCCTCTGAAAGCTTTCATGGATGACACAACAGTCTTGTCCACGGATGAGGAAGAGACACACCAAATCTTAAAGCAGCTGGATGAGCTGGTGGCCTCTTCAAGAATGAGGTTCAAACCTAAGAAATCCCGAAGTCTCTCACTGCGAAAAGGAAAAGGGGCAGATTCAGTCAAATTCATGGTAGCCAACCAAGCCATCCCCACTGTCACAGAAGAGCCAGTAAAAAGTCTCGGAAGATGGTATGATGACTCCCTGAAAGACACACAAAGGGGATGTGAAACCAAGCAAACAGCAGAAGAAGGCCTGAAGAAAATAGATAACTGCGGACTGCCAGGCAAATACAAAGTCTGGTGTCTACAGTTCATGCTGATACCAAAGCTGCTGTGGCCACTGTTAATCTATGACATTTGCACCAGCACAGTCGAAGCAATGGAAGCCAAAATCAACAAATACACAAGAAAATGGCTCGGTGTCCCACCTGGTCTCACTGATGTTGCATTCTACTGTCGTCAAGCAATGCTGAAGCTACCTCTGAAATCCATAGTGGAGGAATACAAAGTTGGAAAAGCAAGACTGTTGAGCATGCTGGAGGAATCGGAGGACAATATCGTGAGAGCAGTTCATCCAAAGCTGAGAACTGGCAGAAAGTGGAAAGTCCAAGAGGCTGTAAACAATGCCAAGAGAAACCTCAGCATCAAAGAAATAATTGGACACACGCAAACCAACAGACAGGGACTGGGAGCAACAAAAATGCAGTGGTGGTCCAAAGCCAAAGGGAAGGAAAAAAGAGACATGGTCATACAGGAGTTGAAGGAAGAAGAAGATGTCAAAAGAGTGCAGAAGGCAGTCCAGCAAGGTCAACAGGGGCAATGGACAACATGGGACAGTGCACTCCAAAGAAGTCTCAGCTGGAACGATATGTGGCACATGGCTCCTCTAAGGATAAGCTTCCTCCTCAGATCTGTATATGACCTGCTCCCCTCGAATGCAAACTTAGTGAAATGGGGGAAAGCAGACGACCCAGCATGTCCGCTCTGTCAGAAGAAACAAACAGTGGAACATGTCCTAAGCTCTTGCAAAGTAGCGCTAGCCCAAGGAAGGTATACATGGAGGCACAACCAAGTTCTGAAAGTGATCACAGATGTGGTTAGCGAAAAAACCATGACCCCAAACGCACCAATTGCTATGACAACGTTCTACAAAGCAGGAGGGAAACAGGTCTGGCCCGAAAGGGTTATGACAACCAGCACATTGCCAAATGGTCTTCTGGATGGAGCAGTCGACTGGGAGTGTACAGCAGACCTCCCAGAGTGGAGAAATTACCCAGATGTCATCAGCAAGACAGGCATGAGACCAGACATCGCTCTCCACTCTGACTCCTCGAAACAAGTGATTCTGATAGAACTCACTGTGCCATACGAAAGCAGAATGGAAGAAGCACATATCTACAAGACCGAAAAATACGCCGGTCTTGCCAGCACCTGAAGAAAGCAGGTCTGCGGGTCAAAATTTTCGCCATAGAGGTCGGGGCAAGAGGGTTTGTGGGCACCTCCGCTTATGATCTCATGAAACAACTCGCCATTTCTGGGAAGAAGAGGACTAGAGCCCTTAAAGCGATGGCAGAGGCAGCAGAAAGGAGCTCAAGCTGGATCTGGGCAAGGAGGAACCAAAAAAGTGAACTTCATAAGGATTAAATTCCCTACAGATGATGTGTGCCCCGTTAGCACATTGGTAAAACCGCGTACCGCAGTTCTGAAGCGCAGAATCGCCCAGGTTCGATCCCCGGCCTGGGAAAAAAAAAAAAAAAAAAAAAAATAGACAACAGCAGAAGGGCATCCAGGAGTCATGACCTGGATGTGGCCCGGCCCCCCGAGAGTGTAAGGAATTCAGGGCCGAAACACTTGTCTAAAGGGGGTTACTTCTCTGAAGACCATCTGTTGTCTAGCTCTCCCTAGAGTTTCTTTCTACCTATATGTGTGTGTGTGTGTGTGTGTACATACATACATATATATGTACGTATGTATACACACACGCACACACTCACATGCACACACATACACATACACATATACACACACATCTTACACACACAAACACACACATGGGAACATACACACATACAAACTTCAACACACACACTGCAGATTAAACTGATTTCCAACACTGGCAGTCATTTCACATGACACACACATGATGGCGATGGTCCATCGGGTTAAACCTCCTACCTGAAATGCAAGAATGGCCTGGGTTCGATTCTCGATTAGAAGGTGATTTTTCTCCCAGCCCTTTGGCTAGACCTGCAGTGGTGCTTCGGGTGCTGCTCATTTCCGATGAGATGATTCAGTTCAATTCAATACAACCCAGTAATCTTTTACTATACAACATTTGGACTGTAAAACATGCGCAAGTGTGCATGAAGGTAAATCGAGGTCTGTATGTAAAATCATCCTCAGCAACAATGGTTCCAGCTTCCATAAGCCAACCACTGACGTGACTGGCATCATATTTAACGTGCTAATTTGATGTTGTGTATGCATGTACATGTACACGAAAGAGGCTTGGACACTGGCAAAAGTCTGTGTTCATGTCGACCTGGGTGATCAGAAAAATTCTCCAACTCCTTTACCCACCCAGAGCGAGATACCCAGCCAGGATCGAACCCATGACCTTCCGATAGAAAGACACCAGTTTGACTACTACAGCGCCCGCTGATGTTGTTGACATTGTGGTCGGTGTCGTATCACAGGTATTTCGGAGCCTTCACCTTAGACGTGATCACAGGCACGGCCTTTGGACTGCAGGTGAACTCGCAGAAAGATCTCAACGATCGGTTTCTGGCCAGCTTGAAGGCATTACTGTCACCAAGTCCACGCACGTCCTTCTTCAACCTGATTCAAGGTATTCGATTGTGTGTGTGTGTGTGTGTGTGTGTGTGTGTGTGTGTGTGCGTGCGTGCGTGCGTGCGTGTGTGTGTGTGTGTGTGTGTGTGTTTGTGTGTGTGTGTGCGTGTGTTGGAGGAGGGGGAATGGTACTTCTGTGTGTGTGTGTGTCTGCGTGTATGTGTGTGTGTGTTTGTGTGTGTGTTTGTGTGTGTGTTGATGTGTGTGTGTGTTTGCTTTGTGTGTTTTTTCTTTGTGTGTGTGTGTCCGCGCGCGCGCGAATGTGTGTGTGTGTGTGTGTGTGTGTGTGTGTGTGTGTGTGTGTGTGTGTGTGTTGTTGTCTGCGTGTATGTCTGTGTCGGAGGGAGTAGGGGAA